>CM072820.1:57344152-57586163 GCA_036937905.1 Salvia rosmarinus | reverse complement strand
ATCTACCATCATATATGATGTTTATTTTTGTTGCACAAATATGTAATATGTACATATAGTAACTAACATTGCATCGTGTGTTGCAAAAAAGTTTAGTATTATTTTATTTAAATATATTTGTAGCACACATAAACACGTTATGTAGCATAATCTTAATATTTACTTTGCATAACTTTATTATTGCAGATACTAACAAAATTAAACGATGAATTAACATTACATTACAGTAACGAAATCAATTGCAAAGCAACGAAATTATATTACCAAGCAACGAAATAAATACGATAAAAGATAAACATTTGAAAAATAATATCTATCTTAAGATATGAAATCCCACAAAAAGGAAAAAATCAAATCCCATAAAAATAATATTACTAATCTAACCTCTTAATTTTTCCTGATATTAAAAACGTAGATATTCGATTAATACAAGACATAAATATCTAATCTAGACCATCAATTTATTATGATGAAATGCTAGAATTTATTCCTATTTATCATCAAAATTTGCATTCTCACCTCATTCAAATCATATATAATATTATTTTCCTTCAAACATATTCATTTACATGAGAGATAATTTTTACTCTTTCTTTTTTCCTTTGTTCTTATTCATTTATTTTGGTTCTTTCTCATTGTTGCAAAATTTTATTCACGATAAAATTTGAAGTGTGCATCTTAAATTATAACTCATGATAAAAATATTTAATTTAACATAAATATTATAAAAATAGATTTGAAACGAATCATTTAAAATTCCATAATCATAAATTTATCTCTCCTCTAACTTAATTTTTCCATAAAAGTTAATTTTTTTTCTTTCTTTCTTTTCTTTTCAGCTTTCATTTATTTTTATTTTTATTTTTGTACTCTCCGTCCCCATATTCCTTCCTAGATTCCATTTTGGACGCCCAAAATTCTTCCTATTCTATTTATGAAACTATCTTTCCAACTTTACCTCAATAATATTCTTTAATTACACCTTTACCACCTATGGCCCACTATTTCTCTTTTCTACCCTCAACAACCTATTTATTTATACCTTTTACCACCTATCCCACCACTAACTAATTTAATATTATATTAATGTGGACATATTCCACTCACAATAACTCAACAACTTTATTAAATTACACCCATATTCCTAGGAAGGAATATGGGGACTGAGAGTATTATTTTAATGTTTAATCTTCTTTTTCATGACTTTTTTCTTAACCATCAACTAATATTGTAATAATTTAATTATGGAAATAATAATTATTATTATTTTGTTAACTTATAAATTCTATTGAAATTAAATATATTTAAAATTAAATCAATTAAAATATATATATATATATATATATATAATGGGATGTATCAATTAGTGAAATGGATAACATATTTACGTATGCACTATCTATTTTCACAAATGATGGATATAAGGTGGTTAGTTTTATGCTAAAATTCATAGTAAAACTTATACTCTTTTTTTGTGCCAATTTTGTGTTATTATTTATGCAAGCTTTTAAACTATAAAATTATTTATGTTTACTAAAGGCATGTCTCTCTCTCTCTCTCTCTCTCTCTCTCTTATATATATATATATATATATATATATATAAAGCATAATCATCATATACAATTTTTCCGTCTAGACATGTTCGATGTATCCATTTACTCAACCTAATATAAATATCATGTGCCTTATAATAAATGCAACAAACATATATAATTTACTTCCAAAAACAAAAACAAAACATAGATAATTAATATTTTACAGTTTTTTTATCCAAATAAGTATATATGTATCTATCTACTATGATCAAAACTAAAGACTAACAAAATTGTATTTTATCCATCTCTCATCTATATATACTGAAAAACATATTTATTAATAATTAGAATAAATAGGTATATATATATATGTCTAATATTTTATTATCTCTATTCAATTTATTATATTTTATCTATCAAAATTTTAGATATATATACATAGTGAAAACTAATATTTTAGTTATTTTTTAAAATTATCAATTCTTCTGCTCATTTTTTTGTATGTATATATATATATATATATATATATATAAATTGATTGTATTATTGTATTCATATTATTTAAAAACCTCATTTAGAGTATTTCTATTTTTTCGTGATATGGTTGTATATTTTATATTAGCTTTTTATGATATACTTCATACTCCATTTAAAGTTTCATTTTCTTTACTGGATATTTAGGATAAATAATAAAGTGATTAAAAATAGGTATGACTCACATATTTTGAATGAATAATTATTTCCAAACGAAATGAGACATTTATAATGGACAACCCAAAAGAAAAGTGTAATATTTTAATGAGACGGAGAAAATACAAATTAAAAAGTTTATAATATTTTATAAATTTAATTTTATAATTGTGGATGTAATTTTATTTTTATTTTATATTATTAATTTTAGTTCATTAATTAGTACCGTGCATCAGACGGATGACAAATCTACTTACTTCACAAACAAAAGATCAGGAGCACTCCTTAAAATAATAAATTCAGGAAACATTACAAATACTGAATTTCGTTTATCTAAATTTGAAAAGGTAACATTTTTCTTTGTTAAACAACTGGGATATTTGGTAACATTAGGTTTGTTTTTAAATGTATTATATGCTCATATATTTACTTTGACAAGATAATATAAAACGAAAATACAACCGAAAAATTACAATAATAGAATTCCTTGTTTATCTCGCCTGATACATCAATTTCCACCTAACTCTTTTAATTAACCGCAGATCACCTCGACTTTGGGACCACTGCTACTATACATGTCAAGAATTTTCAATTCATTTAATATTTTCCTAATATAGTCAAATATCTGGATTCTGGCACCTAAAAATTACGTGATTAATTTGTTTAGGCCGCAATCATAGTTAAAAATAATTTTTGTGATACAGTCAAGTTTGCTGTATTGAATATCAGTTTCAACGTGTCCTCCCATAGTTTCATCTTTTACTACAAATTATCAGATTCAATGTATGGGGTTGAGATTCAGTGTCTCGTAATTAGTTTTTATTTTCAGTTTTCAAGGTTTTTCATCTTTTCTTCAATTTTAATTTCGTATGTTTTAGGTTAATTTAATAATATTACATAGGGTTTATTCCACCCAATTAAGATATATAATTATTTTTATTATTTAATTTTATTTTATTAATTAATAATTCATTAATATGAATGATAAATCTGAAGTTAAGGTATATGATTTTAAAAATTCAGTTTTTTGAAATAAAATTATATATGATGCATAATATTACAATAAATTTTATTTTTATAAAAATATTAAAATATTACATATAATAGTGGGACATGGTGGCGCACAAACTTGTGAAACATTAAATCTCATCCTATATATATGATGTGTTACTCTGATATTTCATCTTTGACTAATAGCAATTATTATATAGAAATTGAGTAGATTATTAGTCATCCTTAACCCATAATACAAAAGTCTAAAACTCCTTTAAAAATTTACTTTTGGTTCATTTTAACCTCAAATTTTGCATTTTGCTACACTCAAGGACAATGTTGGTATTATACTTCATTTTAATCACAATCCTTCAAATTATCATATACCATAATCAATCACTTCAAACACAAAACTAAATAATCAAAATAGTCAAAATTTATTTTATCTTATCAATTTTATACATCTCGTCCACCAAACTAACGCTCCCTCAATAGATCATCATAGTTCAAACTACATTAACATCTTTATAAATCGAGTTTACCGCACAATAATTTTGTAATACATTTTCAATATAACTTGTGGATTGTCATACAAAATAAGAATTACCTAGAACGCAGTCTCAAATAATGGTTACTAGCTTCTCTTGTCACCCAAAAGAAAAAATGATCGATGTACTATGTAACCGTAACATATCGAGCTAAATTTTGGAAGCCCAAATTATTAAAACAAAAACTCTATCAAGCCCGAAGCATGTCGGGCCAGGCCCAACAGTTTTGGGCTAACAATATTTGGATTATTCGCAAGGGCATACAAAACAAAAACTGGGCCACCAAATAATTAGGCCTTTTTTCAACATGGGAGGGAAGCCATCGCTCCAGCCCTTTCCACTTTAGGGCATCTCCAACGTTGCAGGCAATATCTTTTGGCAGTTGAGAAGTTTTAGCTACAATATTTTGCGATAGATAGCATTGTATTATTGTAGTTGCGCTATTTGTTTTTCATTTTTTGGCATAAATTAGATCTTTTGTTGTAAAATAGAGCAAGATTGGAAATGGAACAAAAATCTACTATAAAATAGAGATAAGCATTGAAGATGATTTTAGGCAAAATACAATTTATCGCCGTCTAAGTAAAAGAAATTCAAAAATGTTTAAATGCAAAATTTAAGCTTCTCGGGAAAACGAGGAGCGTGTTATTATAGTGATTGGTGGGTGGAATAGAGCTGTTGTGTTTCACCTGGATGAGGATTAGGTTTCGGCTGAAGGAGAGGGCCGACGATTTCGACGACGTTGCCGACGCGGAGAGGGAGGCGATGGATCGGCGGTGGCAAATGAGAAAGGGCGCTCTGTGAGAATTATGTTGAGTACTTACCCGGCTGTTTCGTCTGCTTTGATACATGAAAATGCTGGCATCATGTTTCTTGGTTGATGCCTTTGGCAGGAAGAAGAGGAAAATTGTTAAATATTTAATTTTAATTTTTAACTTTAGTGTGGTAAAAATTAAAATATATTCTCTCCTTCATAATAAGTACTATATCATTTGTTGGATGATACGATTTTTATTAATAAGATATCACTTGTATTGCATAATTTCAATAAAATTGTTGGTGGTATTGTTTGAGTGAAAAAAAGTCACACCATGTATTAGATTGTGAGTGATATGAATGATATTTTAATAAATAATGAATTGGCTCAAATCAATAACGTAATAATGTCCTAAAAAGAAAGAATACATTTTCATGAACACGAATAAAACAAATGTGATATTTGTGTCATGGCAAAGGAGCATAAGTTTGTCATCCATGGGAATACTTAATATTCAAAAATTGAATAATAATAATAATAATAATAATAATAATAATAATAATAATAATAAATAAATACACTATATAAATATCAAGTTAAGGAACGTCCAATAATGGTCCTATTTGTTATTAGGTGATAATAGTCCAATAGCCAACACCTTTACTATAATTTGACATTTTATGTCTGATTATAATTGACATTCCTTAATTTGGATCTATATAACGACGCCTAATAATAAAAGTAATAGATTGAATTACGTAGGTATTATTTTATGCCGGAGTCTAAAATCATTATTTTATTAAACTATTCTTTCAACCAGAGAATACACTATTCGTCCTTAAACGGTCCAATCCATCTTTTAACCAGAGAATACACTATTCGTCCTTAAACGGTCCAATCCATTCATTCTTAAACGGTGCAATCCAGTCCGTAGCTGATTACAAGTGTCGACGACAGCTCGCACAAACAGCCTTATACGCCACAATCAAATATCACACATTTATCGCTAATATAAAGTTTTACATATCCTCTTAAAATACAAATTTAATAGATATGGCATTAATAATTAACTCATATAAAATTGACGACACGTGCATTATCCTATAGATTCAACGTGTATAATTTTTTTCTTCATTTACGACTAAAAGCGAGTCATAAGAGCAAGATTTGTGTTTATTTAATTTTTTATTAAAATATATACTACAGTAGTTGTGATGTATAAGCCGCAAAGAACAAATAGATTAGAACAAGACCACCACCATACATATAAATTATATCAATAAGATATATAAATGGAATCAATTATAATATTCAACTGTTGCAAATTTATCTTATCATAAAATAAAATAAAAATAAAAATGATAGTAATAGGCAGAGCACCGCGAAAGAGACGGGTGCTTAGCCAACGGCTCCTTCTTATATATTAAGCTAAAGCTTCACCTCTTCCTGTCATAAATTGAAATCGCCAACTCACAAGCTCAAAACCACAAAGATTCTAACCTCATTTCCAATTCCAAAATCATCTCAATTGTTCGACTGTATCAAATCTTCTTCTCAATTATCTCTTCATATAACGTACAGATTTGGAAGTCATTTCACCAAAATGTGTGGCGGTTCGATCCTCGCCGGACTCATTCCCAGCCGCCGCGTCTCCTCCACCGACATCCTTCCCACGGCCGCCGACTTCTGGCCCGCCGTTTTCAGCTCTTCTGACCAGAACGACGCTCCTTCTCTCAAAAGATCCAGATCCTCTGCAGGTAATCGGACTCGATCAATCTATTTTAATCGGTTTATTTTCTAATTTTCGGATATCTGTTCCTTAAGATCATCTGGCTACCGAAATCTGCACAGGCGAAGAGCACGTCGCCAACAATGCCCCGAAGAATAAGAAGCAGAGGAAAATCTGTACAGGGAATCCGGCAACGGCCGTGGGGAAATGGGCGGCGGAGATTCGCGACCCGCGGAAAGGCGTCCGTGTTTGGCTGGGCACGAAAGATTTGGAAAGAGAATATTTTTTTGTGCCAGATTTACCTTAACTCGGTTTTAGATGAATAAAAGAATGATGATATCATCAATCTTGTTTAAAATGAAACATGAAATCTGGAACGTTGATTACCTATTAATTAATGATTATGATTTATTTTTATTTCTTATACATAATAACATTCTCACCATAACCACACCATATATATATAGGGTTTGATTTTAGTAATCTTATCCCCGTGATAGTATGTAGTATCCAATTTAGACCACACATTTTGAACATATGACCGCACTACGGTCGACACGTGACAACTCATTTTCTTTTCATTTTCTTTTTATTTTCGTAAGGCAAAATGGAAAGAAATCAAATCAACCTTCTTATTCTCCTCCTTGGTGGCAACGGACGGTGCCGGAGACGCCGACGCCGACAACGGCTGTGGACGACGTCGGCGGCAATAACATCAATGTAAACAAACAACAACAAAAAATAGATTTTGAAAGAAATAAAAGAAGAAATTTTAGAACAAAATTGATGAATTTTGAGAAAAATAAAGATAATTTGATAGATGATTGAAGAATCGAGAAATATAGTGGCTATGGCGGTGGTTCACGGTGAATTCGTCGTGTCGGGGAAAGAGACGCGGAATTGACGATGAAGGATGGATGACAATACATTCAACAAAACATAAAGCGTATGTTGCACAAAACACAAACATGCATTGAACAAAGCACGTTCATGCATTGAACAAAGCACGTCCATGCATTGATCAAAACAAGTCAATGCATTGAACAAAACATAAAACTGCATGTTTTCACGAAACACAAACATGCATTTAACAAAACACGTTCATGCATTAAACAAAACACGTCCATGCATTGATCAAAACATGTCAATGCATTTAACAAAACTTCACAATATATTGTTGGCCAACGAAGCCTTGATGAAGCGGCGGGAAGCGACAGCGAAAGCACGCAGCGCACTCGGCGCGAGCTTCCAACTGCATGCATTATTGTGTTCAACTACATGTATTTTTGTTTACTTGAATGCATTATTCAGTTCAACTAAATGCATAATTTTTTTTCGCAATCAAAGTACTAATCTACCCTTACTATAACGAAATTAAAATTAAAAGTACAAAAAATCTCAACCATAGGATTTATGAGATGAATAAATAAGATTGAACACTACATACTATATTTGGTTGGGTACTATTTGATCCATATATATATATATATATATATATATATATATATATATATATATATATAGGATAGATCATATAGTACCCAAGCCCCGAATAGTATGTAGTACTCAATCTCATCCACTCATCTCATAGATCCTATGGTTCAAATTTTTCGGACTTTTAAGCTTAATTTTGCTGATTTCGCTTCATTAAGGGTAGATTAGTAATTTGATTTGTTATTTGATTGCGAAAAACAAAAATGCATGCGTTGAACTGCATAATGCATTTAAATGAACAAAAATGCATGCGATTGAACCGCATAATGCATGTGTTGAAGCTTCATGGCGCTTCAAAGATGCGCTCGCGCCCAACAAGGGCGTGCCAGCGTGCGCTCGTGCTCACATCGCTCCGGTGCTCGTTCGCGCACCCATTGGCTGCATTTTACGTTTTGTTAAATGCATGAACATGCTTTGTTAAATGCATGGACATGTTTTGATCAATGCGTGAACGTCTTAAGTTAAATGCATATTTCATTTTGTGAGAACATGCGTTTTATGTTTTGTTCAATGCGATTCATGTTTTGTTCAATGCATTTTATGGTTTTCGACACCAAATCTATCATCCATCATTCTATAACAATTCGTCGTCTCTTTCACGGTTATCGGCTAATTCGCGTGAACCACCGTCATAACCACCATATTTCTCGATTCTTCAATCATCTATCAAATTCATCTTATATTTTTTCTCAAAATCCATCAATTTTGTTCCTCGCTTTTTTTCTTCTTTTTATTTCTTTCAAAATCATTATTTGTAGTTGTTTGTGTATCTTGTTCTTTGTTCACGGAGTTGCCGCGGTGCCGTCCGTCTCCGTAGCCGGCGTCGTCGTCTCCGGCGTCGTCTGCTGCCGTCGAGGAGGAGAAGAAGGCTGATTTGTTTTCCCATTTGCCCTGCGAAAATTAAAAGAAAAGAAAAGAAAATGAACCGCCACGTGTCGACGTGGTGTGTGCGTGTTCAAAATGTGGTCAGATTGAGTACCACATATTATCGGGGACCGGACTACGAACCCAACCCTATATATATATATATATAGGAGGGATCAAATAGTACCGGGCGGAGATAGTATGTAGTACTCAATCTCATCCACTCATCTCATGGATCCTATGGTTCGATTTTTCGGACTTTTTAAGCTTAATTTCACGATTTTCGTTTCATTAAGGGTAGATTAGTAATTTGATTTGTTATGTGATTGCGAAAAACAAACGATGCATTTAGTTGAATCGATAATGCATTCAAATGAATAAAAAATACATGCAGTTGAACAGAATAATGCATGTGATTGGAAGCTCGCGCTTAGCGCTGGCGCGCCAATGCCAGGGCGTGCTAGTGTCTTGCTGCTGCGCGCGTCGCTCTGGTGCTCATTCGCGCGCCCATTGGCCTGTATTTTTACGTGTTGTTAAATGCATGAACATGTTTTGTTAAATGCATGGACATGTTTTGATCAATGCATGAACGTGCTAAGTTAAATGCACGTTTCTGTTTCGTGGGAACATGTATTTTTATGTTTTGTTCAATACAGTTTCATGTTTTGTTCAATGAATTTTTATGGTTTTCGACACCAAATCTATCATCCATCATTCTCTAACAATTCCGTCGTCTCTTTCACTGATTATCGGCGAATTCGCCGTGAACCACCGTCATAACCACCATATTTCTCGATTCTTCAATCATCTATCAAATTTATCTTCTATTTTTTTCTCAAAATCCATCAATTTTGTTCCTCAAATTTTCTTCTTCTTTTTCTCTTTTTCAAAATCTGTTATTTGTAGTTGTTTGTGTATCTTGTTGCTGCTGTTTGCCGGTGTTGCCGCCGTCACCGCCGGCGCCGTCCGTCTCTGGCGCCGCCGTCGTCGTTTGCTGCCATCAAGGAGGAGAAGAAGGCTGATTTATTTCTTCCCATTTTGCCCCTTGCGAAAATTTAAAAGAAAAAGAAAAGAAAATGAGCTGTCACGTGTCAGCTTGTGGTGTGGCCACGTGTTCAAAATGTGTGGTCTAGATTGAGTACTACCTACTATCTGGGGACCGGGTACTACGGGAACCCAACCCTATATATATATATATATACACACAAAATTTGATACATCTCTATCCTTATAAAGGGCATAACATGTTTATTAATAGAAGTATTTTCCATTTTCCAACACACATATTAGTGTGTAGAGTCGGCAAAGTAATGGTAGGGCATACGATCCGGGTTCGTCGGACTTTTAAATTTTTCGGTCGGTCGGGCTCAAAATTTTCTGCCTAAAATATGATGCCTAAACCAACCCCAGGCGGGCTTTCGGTGAGCGGACTTTTTAGATAATTTTTTATTTTTAATATATAAAATTAATATTTTAAATTTTAAAAAATTACTTAATTAAGATCTCTAACTCCTTAACTTAAATAAAGAATCAGTGATGAGAATATTTTGAGCTTACTTATTCTTATGATAATGCTTCTTGTATATTTTGACATATTTATGTATTCATGCGATGATATTGTAATGCAGTATAATTTTAATTCTTTAATTTAATGAGAAAAAATTAGTAATTACAAATCAAAGATAAATGATATTATTAAACGACAATCCCACTTATACGCATAAAATAATAGAATAAAATAAATTAATTATACTGTATATATTTAAGATCAATGATTCACAATAGATTTTAGATACTATAAGATCATTAATCATCAATGTATATATTTTTGGAGATCATTTCTCTTAGGAATTATTTTGAATGATTTATGAGGTTATTATTTTTTAATTTATTTTCCGACCAAGATGTGAATTAGTAAGAAAATTGTCACTATAATAAATAAATAAATAAATAAATATATAAAATATAATTAATATTATTAAAAAATTATAGATATGTAATAGAAATTATAGATATATAAATATATATATTTGATTGAAATCGGGCGGGCTTTTTTAGCCAAAAACCCCGGGCTTTTTGGCCCGGCTTGAGAGGCCGGGGTTTTTCAGGCGAGCTTTTAGGCCGTTTTTCGGCCTTTAATTTTGAAGCCCAAACCGGCCCAAACCCCGGGTACCCCGAGCGGGCTTTTCGGGCCGGACTCATTTTGCCGGTTCTATTAGTGTGTATAAACATAAGAAGTTTTAGATTATCCCACATATGTGTATTAGTGTGTGTATATAAATGATATTGTATATGTATTTCCCTTCCGGATGAAATATTATGTGAGTTAAAATAATGGCCGAGATCCTCTAGAAAATCTCACATGGATAATATTGTCTGCTAAAACTCCATAATTGGAACCTATAATATATGATTTGCGTTTAATGGTCATCTTTTAATATTTAATATAAAATCTCCAAAGTAGTATTACTACCATACATGTTTCTCATATCATACACATACATGCCAATCATCAAAGAAACTATATGACCGGATACATCAATAAAGTTATCTCATTTTGCAATTCATATGCCATTACATATGATACATACATATATAAATCATATAAGACGTGTACTTGTGTTGGACTAATGATAGAGTGATTAATGCTCGAGATAAAAAAATTTAGGTTCGAATCTATTGTAACAAGACCTTTAAATTTTTGTATTTGAACCATAAGTTTTTGTATTTGACCCAAAATAAAATAAAATAAAATCATGGAAGATATAAATGCCATGGGCTGCTACTCCAATATTGACATATTGGTTAAAAGAATATTCCTTTCACCTAGTTTAGTGAGATTTGTTATCAAAAAGAAGTTGTCCTTAAATTTAACACCACATGTCTCGAAAATGAAAAATTATTAAATTGCTATCTACTTACCTTATACCGCAACTAGTGATAAACACAACATCAATTTACTGATGCTATTTTTAGAAAATTAATGAATCCTAGTAAATTTAATGTACTTAACCATTTATTTTCTCAATAGAAAATATTTTTCTCTATAAAATACGACAGTACTAGTTTTTCCACTTATGTGTCACGCGAGCAATTTCAATTTATTCAACCCTCATAATATTCAACCAATAAGTAAAACAAAAGAAAATGATAATAAAACAAACGGAAAATTAAAAGAAATAAAATAAAAATTTCGAAAGCGACGTCCGCTTCAAACTCCGAAAGACCCAGTAAACGCCACAACAAACTTCTCAAACACTTTACACTCGCCAAAAGCGAAATTTGAGAATCACTGAAAAAACACTATGCATTAATTCCAAAAAAGATTGATCCACCCGACACACATTCACACACAACTAATATTTTTACCTTGATCAGAAAGCAAAGAACAGCATCATTAACATGGAGGAAACCAAAAAATCTCGAAAAGGTCAAGGAGGCAACAACAAAATGGTCATCAAACTGGGCGGCGGCGGCAGTGGCGGCGTTATTGGAGCTGTTGTGCTGTTGGGTGTCGCGTTGGCCACCGCTGCTTTTGCATCAGCCTTTGTGCTCGGCCAAAAGAGGCGGAGCACGGACAAGAACCACCGCCCGAATTCGTTACCTGGGATCGACGAAAAGATAAGGTTTGTGAATTGTGTGGATTTTCATAATGATGAGAGGTAGAAATTTGATATGATTTTGAATAATGGCTGTATTTTGGTGATTTTTTTGTGAGATTGATTTTGCAGCAAAGGAGCAAAAGAAGAGGCTGAGTTGGAAAAGGATTCTACGATTCACAGCTTGAAAGTGGTAACTCTGTTTTCCTCCGCTGCTCCATGTTACTGTTGTTTTCCTTGCATAAATGGCCTCTGGGTTGGGTTCTGCTAAACCACAATCTCTGAAAATTAACATAATTGATTTCATATATATGAATTTTGGAATTCAATTTAGATACTAGAATTTTTAATTTACGAGCCAATTTTTTCAGGATGACAAGGCCAAGGTTGAAAGTGATTCAGAAAAACTAGGTGATGCAGATGCCATTTCTGATGATGGCTTCGTCATCTTCAAGGAAGAAATTCCTTTGTTGGCTGAGAAAGAGGAAAAGACAAAGTTCAGTTAACCCAAGAAGATGTTTACTCAAAAGAAAGCACAAATCTTGGACAAGTCTATATTGAAGATGGGAGTGTAGAGAGAAAGCCATGGTGATGGTGAAATCGACACAAAGGGCCGTAAAGAAGCTCCAGATGGAACTGAGATGCAACCCCAACAAGAAGAAAATAATAAAGTCTTCCATGATCAAGAAGATATTGAGGTGGTTCGAGCAGATAATGGTGTTGAAGTAGTTCAAATTGATGATAAGATTGTGAACGTGGAAATGAACATGAAGAAGAAAGAATTTGTAGTGTTTCACAATGGTAATGGAGAAACCATTGAGGAGAAAAGTGTGAATGGCTATATAGTTCATCTATCACCAGAAAACAAGGTCAATAAGGAAGGTGGGAAGAGCTTATCTCCCTAAAGATGTGGAAACTGTGAAACATGGTGGAATTGAGAAGCTCCCCAAAAGCTCGAGCTGAATGATAATGGACACAAACCCTTGGTGCAGCATCCCGATTCTCAGGCAGAACAAGTCCACGGAGATGATGTAAAGAGGGCGACTGAGTCTTCAGTCGAACAAGAGTTTATTGATCATGGAAATGGTAAAGCTACAATGAGTAAGATGGCGAATGGGGAAGTTCCTAGCCAAAATGGTGATAGCGCGGAGGTGATTGAAAAGACGAGCTCCATGCATACCTGTGCAGCAATGGATAATGATTTGTCTAATGAGAGCTTAGTGAGAAGAGGTGAATCTTCCAAGTGGGAGGCTCTTTGGCAAGCGGAATGGCCTAAGGCGCCGTCTGTGAAGGTCAAGCTTGTGAGTTACGAAGTGGGAGGCAAGGTTGAAGAAGATACGGTAGTGGAGATGGCAAAATCAACTAGACTGAGAATGATAGTCTGGACGCTGTCTGTGCTGTCATCGCTCTCGTGCTCGTGGTTCTTCCACTTGTCCTTTGCCAAGCTCTGCCTCGTGCTGTTCCTCACCGTGTTCCTGTTGGAAATCTACGGCTGAACCATCAGCAGGCTCGGTGTCTGCATGGGACAAAGATTATGAAAAGGCCAAGCAACAAACCAGCAGATGTTAGTGTTGTCTGAAATAATGTATTGGCATGCTGTAATAATTCTTATCTGCATCAATCTTGCCATGAAAAACCCAACATACACTGTCTCATCGAATATCTTTGTCTTCTTTTTCTCAGATGTGACAAAATAAAACAACTAAGGAAATGAAAACAAGTCATATAGGCCACGAAAATTCATAATTGATCCACTTTTTTTATGCTAACCAAAACTACATGAACTTGCACCAGTCTGAAGAGAATCAGCAAATGAAAAGGGATACACAAAAAATCAATCTAACATTCTAACAACTCGACAAAAACTTAACGTTATAAAATCACATGAAAATGTTACACACTGACGAAATTCGAGATTCACAAATCACTACTACATCACACAGAAACTTTCTAGAATCAACAAATTTCAACAAATTAAACTTACTAAATCAAAACATCAACCTTCTTAGATTTAATTGCCAAAAATTCGATGAGAAAAGCTCAATCCAAGCAATCAGACAACACAAGCGCAACATGTCATCCCTTTTAGTTGGATCATTCTTCTTCATACATTAATAATTAATTTCTCGTATATCTTGAACCTTAGAACATGTACAATCTATTAAAGGAATGAAGACAATCTAGAAGAAAATGATTGTGTTGTTGAAATTAAATAGACAACTGAGATTGTACATATTAGTCATGACATAAAATAACATCAACAATAATAATACATGCTATACTTCCAAAACACAAGAATATTTGAGAAAATAAATATCTATACAGTACTGCAGTTAGAAAAAAGGGTTTCATTATATAGGAATTGTGTAGTTTCTCTAATACATTCTATTGATCTAGGTGCCCTACATTCTACTTGACATCCCATATTTCTTCATGCCTCTTTATCTAAATTTTCTCCATTTAATGCATTCTTAATTCCAAATTTCATTTCCAATTCTTATCAATTCTTTATTTCCAATATGATACTTCTTATACATATAGTTAGCCACTATAATCAATGACGCAAATTATCATGTATAAGTGCATGTCAATATAGAAAAAATGTTTGTATCGTAATAAAAGAATGTATGTATCAACCAATATTCGTTTGAAATCAAGCATTAAAAAGAAGAAAGAAAAAGAAACTCATTTATTAATTCGATGGACTTTTTCTTATAGTTTTTTTTAGATTTCATTAAATGAAAACCTTTTATTATATTTATATAATCTTAATAAAAAATTCACCTTTAATTGGGAGAGTGATCGATATTAATATCATTCGAATCACTCATCAATTTAATTTGGCCAACTAAAAAAATTATTTAATTCAATTTGGTCAATAAAAGAAGACATTTTGTATAATTTTTGTGAAAAAATTGAATCTTACATTGGTTTTTCATGAGACTTCATTAATATAAATTCTAAATAAAATGATACAATTTGAATTCTCCATTAATTTTTTATAAGACTTCACAAATTCGAAACCTAAATATATGTAAATAAATAAATTATTTGAATTTCACATTGATTTTTATGAGACTTCATCATTTCAAAATCTAAATAAAAAATACTTTAATAATATTTTGTTCATATCGAAATGCTGCTTTGAACTCCCAAACTCTTAATTTAATTTTCATATTTTAGGATTCAAAAGAAAAAGTATAAGTGTAGGGCCAAACGAAGATAAATAAAATCCTATGCATTTATCTTCCTATGCCCTTGATTGTCCAATTCATTGGCCGTAGATTTGAATGTTTATCTCATTGACGAATCAGATCTTGCGCATATTAAAGGGAATATTAAATATATCCAAAAGGTTAAAATAATTTTTACAAAAACTATGAAAATAAAAATAAAACACAGAAATTTCTTCGAACATTTTTTCCGAAGAAAAATTACTTGAACGGATATATTTTTTTTAGACATGAAAGAACATTTATCGATGTATTTACATGAATTTCTCTCTATATTTTAATATTTTATTATTTATTATTAATATTTATTCTATAATGTTCGACTTTATTGAAATTGATAACATAACATCTTAATTATATTTATAAATTTAAACATGTTTGGGTATTACTACTAGACAAGTTTGAGATGGGAACACAAAAATACATATATTTATATATGTGGATAGTTAGCGGGTAATACTGCACATATTTGGGACGAGAACGAATAGTAAATTACTTTTTAATCGGGTTTGAGATATGTATAAGTGTATAAATTCTAAAGGCCAGTCGGAACAAACCTTTTGTATATCATTAATACTATTTATTATTAGTGCTTACTTTGCAATGTCCAATTTTTATTAAGCGAAATAATCAATTACTATAGCAACTTATATTTATCGGGTTTGGGACGGATATGGATATATATATTTTAGTCGGATACCAACATTTATCAACATGTCTATGTAGAATCTTCTCTATTTCTGTAGCCTTTTATTTTTATTTTTACTATTTATAATAAATATTTACTTTATTATTACGACATATAATCAATTATTGTAACTACATATATTTATAAATTCAGATGTGTTCAGGTACTATAGCCAATATTACTGTACATAAATTGAGACAAAAACAAATAATTGGTAGGTATTTGTAATATTTATTATTAATGTTTACTCTATAATGTTCGAATTTGATTGAGACAAATACCTAATTATATATTGTAGCAACTTATAATTAATATTTAAATATTTTATGAATCGAAACGAATTTAAACAATTTATTGTAACAACTTATATATATACACTTATAATTAGCTGGTATTTTTGTTATATGTTTTCAACGAAAGAGTAATAAAATTATTTTTTTAATCGAATTTGAGACATGTACTTGTATATGAGTTCTAAATGGGTTTGAACATTGATCTACATGTCTACGTGAAATTTTCTCCATTTTTTATATTTTGTTATATATTCTATTTATTATTAATGTTTACCATGCCTACAGATAACCAATTCTTATAACAACTTGATTATACATATAATTTTAAATGGATTCGGATAAAGATAATGTATTATTAAAATTATACAAGTAGGAGATGAAAATCGTATTATAATCACTTTTTAATCGGGTTTAAGACGAGTACGAGTATACACATTTTAGACGAGTTTCGATGGCTGAATCATAGCTTCATTATTTTGGTTTATCGTTGTACTCCACCATGATCAACGATTTCGGGTGACTGAACCCTTACCTCATTGTTTCGCTTCATCATCATGCTCCACCATGGTCAATTTTCCAATTTAACCATAGCCAAATATAAAGTTGTTTCTTATAAAACAATTCTACTTATAAATTAAAACATACTCCATCTATCCCAATATTCATGGAACGTTTCTTTTTTACACGTACATTAAGAAAAATTATGTTTTGTGTATAAAGTAGTGGGTGACACGAAATTCGAGGTACTTTTTAGTGTAAACAATGTTTCTTTTTTTGGAAACGGACCAACTTAATGGGACAGTCCAAAAAGAAAAATGTGTCATGAATATTGGGACGTAAAGAGCATTATTTTCAGTTAAAACTCAACGGAATACTCATACATATGAGATTAACATCCTTGATATAAAAATAATTCCAATTATTATGACGTAAATACAACATAAAATAATTTTCCATCAATACTGAAGAAATTACGTACTCTAGCGGTATGTAAAAAAAATCGTGCTCTAATGTACGGTATGTAAAAAAACTCATAATATTAACAAACAACAAAAACACAATTTCTAGAAATTTAAAACAACAACAAAGGAAAAAAAAGATTTAAATTCATTTCATTCCTCAATTGATCTTTTCGCGTATATTATTTATCTTACTTTTCCCATTTTGATGAATAATAGTAATTTCCCTTACTAATTTTATTTACAAAATGTTAAAAACTTGTAATAATACTCATGAGGGGAGTGAAGACTATATAAATAGAAATCTTCACTTAAGACTTTAAAGACTAATTAAAATGAATTAAATAAAACAATATATGAGTATATATGTAATATTCAATCATAAAAAACTATAAGAAAAACTTTGATTTATTCATAAGAATTAAACAATTCCTCTACCACATGCAATTGCTCCATCCGTGCATGCGCCGCCACACGTACAATAATAGTATCATGCACGTATAGCTTCGCAAATACACTTAATAAAAAAAAAAACACTCACAAAACTCACCATAGCAGCAAGCGCCTGTAACATAGTTACTTCTGCACCCCTCACGAGAAAAGAGAATTTGAAAACAAAAAAAAACCATTTCACCATTCCTCACCCATCTTTTCCCATGTTAGTCATTTATTCTTTTGTCTCATTTCAAGGAATTTATGTTAATAAATAAATCTAACAAGTCGGAGGTGGCGGGTTGACGGTGCCGGAAGTTTTAATTCCGACGGCACTAGAGCATGCAGACTTGACGGACTTGGCGGGTCCCACCGGCTTCAAGTCGATGTCGGCCAATTCAATGTTTTCGCAGGGGACCTTGCTGCTGCAGTTCAACATAATCGGAATCTCCGATATTGTGGTGCCCTTTATTCTTCTGAAGTGAACGTCGCTGATCTTCACGCTCGATTGCTACAAAAAAACACGAATACACGAAGCCTCATGAGTAACGAGGAGAGTATATATCATTGGTAAGAGATTGGAACAAGGTAGAGGTACCTCGGGACTACTCTTGGAGAAGTAGTGTTGATCGATGATGATGGGGTTCTTGACGCTATCCATGGTCAAATCTTCGAAGATGATGTGGTTGGCGGTCAGCACCGGCGACTTGTGGTAGCTCTTGATCCGGGCGCCGTTGGTTGTCCCGGTGACGGTGCAGCCGGAGAAGGTGATATTCCCCACGCTGAGTTCGTCGGGTCGCTTCCCCAAGCTCCCGACACTAGTGTGGGGAAATAAATAAAGTGATTTGACTAAAGTACCAAACTGAAATATAATATACTATAATATGGTGCTCACGCGAGTCCGTGTCCGGGACCGCATTTGATATTTTTGACGAGGATGTTTTTGCTGCCAGTGCCGATGGAGATGCAGTCGTCTCCGGTTCCGATGGTGGAGTCGGTGATCTCGACGTTGGTGGCATTGCTGAGATGGATCCCGTCTGTGTTGGGGCTGTCCTCGGGGCGGTGATGGTCATTTGGTCACCTTGATGTTGGTGCTGTCGATCAACTTGCTGTGGAACCCCATAGCGTCTATGAATTTTAGGTTGCTAATGTCCCCGTTTTGCGACGATTGGAATGTGAAACTCTAATAATGACATTAATTAATAATTTATTAATGCACCCTTTTAGAAAAATTATTTTATCAATGCACGTCATCTGTATAGTATAGCTATGCCAACTTACGACGGGCATGTGCTGGGTTTCTTTGGCGTACTTCCATGCGTTTGCTCCTTGCGCGTTGAGGGTGCCTCCGCCACTGATCTTGATGTTATCGACGTGCTCGATCAAGATCCACATCACGTTGGAGTAGGAGCTCGGGTCCGGATTGGCAATGATGGTGCCCTGGATGTCGATGATCATTGGTGGCGCCGCCTTGCACGGCCCGGTTAGGACCACCTCCCCCATCATGAATTTGCCAGGTGGGACCACAATCTTTGCTGCTGCTGTGCCGTCGCATCCTGCCCTCCAGGCCTGAATGAACGACTGCAGCACAAAATGTTATGCATCAGTATATGACAAAAAAACTCCTGTGCGCATCCGCACACACTTTTTATAGTATAAATCCGTATGGATTTACAGTATAAAACAAGATTAATTACCACAAAACTCGTACGAATTTGCCGTGATATAGGGTGGTTTTCACCATGCACGTGCACACGGAGCCTTAGTATATTTGTGGGAATAAAATGGGTATGGTACGAATTCAAATAAATTATACTCCTGTTTGAAATAGAGGATCTCGTCCGCATGCATGCATTTAATTAATATTATCATAAAAATACACACGGCAAGATTATCTATAGAAAGATTCACCATTGCATCATCAGTGGTGCCATCGCCCTTGGCGCCGTACTTGGTGATGTCGAAGACGGCAGTAGACTGCAGGATGCGGCGTTCGCCAGCGGCGGCGATGGCATTGATAATGATCAAACAGCTTATGCCTAACACAAGGGAACCCATCATTTGTAGAGAACTAGCCATATTTATTATTCACGAATTCTATTTTACTTTATTTGTTCTATCAAGAAGGAGAATATATTATTATTGTTACTGTTGTTTATTTGTTCTATCAAGGCGACGCATCGAGTTTATATATGCGATCGTCTGCGTAAAATTCTATTTTTATTTCTATTTTTGGCAAATTGTTTGTGAGAGGAAATTGTTTGGTTCATTAGTTTTGTGCGTGATTCACGTTCAAAACCGATAATCTCTCTCTGTTTTTCATTAGTTTGAGTTATTTTAATTTTAGTCATGATAGAATAGGTAAAAATGTGATGTATAAATAACCGGATCTTGATCATAGCCAATAGTTAATAAACTAGACTAATTGGAAAAATACTAGATAAAATTATCAAAACTAATTAATTATGACTTGAACTAATGTAATCCGAATCATGTATTCTTCCTTTCAAAAATAAAAAAACAAACACTACAAAAAAACGCGCGAACAGCGACGGATTAGCGACGTTAAAAATTTGGGTCGTAATACAGCGACGGAACACAAACGAAATAAAAGAACGACGGACTTGCGACGTATTTGAGACGCAATTTGGCGGTACTATTTCGCGCGAACATATAACGTCGGCACATACGTCGTTGATCCGTCGTTGTATTTAACGACGGACACAATCCGTCGTTAAATTAACGATTTTTTTTTATTGTACACTTTAAATAACCGTCGCTGATCCGTCGTAAATTAACGGATTTTATTTTTTTATTTTCTAATTATTATTACGACGGATTTATTCCGTCGTTAATATTATTTTTAGTTTTATTTATTCTAAATAAATTTTACGACGGAATATATTCCGTCGTTAATATTATTTTTTTTTATTTTTTTACGTCAAGAATTACATTCGTTAGTCCGTCGGTAGGTATTAACGACGGACTGAATCCGTCGTTATATTAACGGATTTTACCATTTTAATTTTTCACATATTTTAACGACGGATTATGTCCGTCGTTAATATTATTTCGTCGTTAGTACGTCGCTAAAGTGTTTTAAATATAGCGACGGAAAATATCCGTCGCTAATCCGACGCTAATAAATAATATTATAGTCGCGTTCTTCCCAATTTCATTACTCTGCTAATTTCATTTCGAACCCTAGCTCCTCCGATCCCCACCCCCATCCCATCCTCGCCCGCCATGGCGTCGCGTCCGCCTCCGGCCGTGCCCTTGCCTCACCCCATTGCCGTCCGCCCGCCCCGCCCAGCCCAACCGTCGTCGTCGTCGTCGCCCGCCGTCATTGCCACCATATACCGCTCGTCGGTATGAGTATATATGTATATATGTATTTGTATATATGTATTTGTTGATTTATATATTGGTATATATGTATGTATTTATGTATGTATTTGTATATATTGGTATATATGTATGTATTTGTATATATGGAATTATGAGTATATATGTATGTATTTGTATATATTGGTATATTGGTATATTGGTATGTATTGGTATATTGGATGTATAATTAAATGATTTGATGCAAATGGATGTTCATATTGGTATGTATTGGTATATTGGTATGTATTGATATATTGGATGCAAATGGATGTTCATATTATTTATCGAATATTTGATTATACGATAGTTATTAATAGATGCATATATGGATCCATGGGACGGATCTGGATCGATTTGAATCTCGAAATCAAGATCCGGGTCCGTATTTTAGAGGAATGGTCAAGATCCAATCTAGATCATCGGATCCTTTTTGAAGATCCAAATCCCAAAAATGATCTTAATTTGTGGATCTGAATCAATCTATGATCCACTTCCAATCTCTGAGATCATTGAACTATTAAAGGTTCTTGCAGACGCAATATGGTTGATGTTAACACCATTAGTAATGCACGTTAATTCAACGGGCAATTTTTTAGTTTATCTACGGTGATGATATCGTGCAATATAGATAGAGTTTGAAGTCGATAGTACCTTTCATATGTTAACTTAGTGTCGAACAATATAGTAATTGAAAGAATAAACTGTTGTAGCTATGACATGATATGCTCGGTTTATATGGAAATTCTAGCATCGATTAGATGTTTCATGTCGAAATTGAATGAGGATTTGAGACTCAAGAGCGTTAGTTACCGGTAATAACGTCAATTTAGCTTACCAACCTTATTCATTACCATGATAAATGCACACATACACTCACCAAAAAAAAGAGGAGAAATTTGGCTTTATAACCTTATTAATTACCATGAAACCAAAATAATAGACATCGGTTTTCCATTATGGCTTCAAAATATTTTTCCAGGCTAAAACAAATGTCACACTCTTTTGTAACTCATAAAATATGTTTAATTTAGTCTTGGTCGAGTCGCGAACAAATTAGCTTGATTTACTTTACACTGTAAAATGATTAGGGTCCAAAGTCTCTAGCTAATCATGTTTATATATCTTATTATAAAAATAAAGAAAGATTATACGTTTATAATTATCGTTGATCGTGGCTACATATTTGAAGAGAATATCACCTGCAACTATTATTATTTATTCATTATATTTATCACGCAGGGCTGATAGGTCAACCTTAATTGAATGACGTGGTACCTACGTACAAAGTAAAGAAGTAAAGAAGAAATGGACATGGGAAAACAATAATGATTTTGATTGTGATCTAAATATTAAATATAATTAATTTCGTCCTAAAAATAATTTTATGATCTAATTAATTAATCGTAACGCGAAAATGCATCCTACTAGTTCTTGGAAGAACATGTCTATCTTTTTCATTTTAACTTTGTTATTGAAATATATCTAAAATTGCATCCAAATATATAGAGTTGAGTTAAAATAAAAATTTACTATCGTGAGAAAAGTTAGAATATTTGTCTTGAGCATATAAATTAAATACATCGAATCTAGAAAGTAACTGTATTAAAATAACGTTATAAGTTTAATGCATTCTCTTAATGCAGTTACTTTATACGTATATTATATTTACTTTAGATATTCAATGAAAAAAAAAACTTATATACATGCACGTAGGTGTCTATAACAAGTATGACAGATTTGACAACCCACTCCAAGAGGCTTATGAAAATGAAATTAATCACCCCTAAGTCAAACATCATCATTTATTAATCAACTAATAATAGGCAAAAATGGCTGGACAATCTTACTCGTGAGTCCAAATCTCAACTATGGTTGAAACGTTGCATCTTCTTCATAGCAAACAAATAATAAAATCGATGTGGAATTATACAGTTAATTTTGTCAGGAGAATTCTTCATTTTCTATAAAATATATAATAGATCATAATTACCTTTTTATCAAGATAAATCGATTTTGATGAATTTTAGATCATAACGTGTAGCTTTGCCTGCCCCCGACCTACTGACTGCGCCCCGTAGTGCCGTCTCCCGCCCACCGTCATCTCCATCCCGCCCGCCTACATCCGTGTTTTTATTATATATGCAAATAATTTATATTTGTTGATTTATATATATGTATGTATTTGTATAAAATCTATTGTTTGTATGATATGTTTGTGAATACTTAGAACTTACACTTTAATAGTGGGGATATACACAACAAAAAATATATAATATGGATAAGTGAACTTCTGGTTTTGAGTGTGTTTGTCATGAAAGTGCGTCACACACTTCTTGCTAGGGTATTATCTATCTGCTCCGGTTTTGTTTTAGTTATAGACTTTAGTAACATATAACTACTATGATTACGCACTGTATGTTTCGTCAAGAAAGTGTGTTTAGTTATAGACTTTTGAGTATGCTTCGTCAAGAAAATGTTTTAGTTCTAGACTTTAGTAACATATAAATAAATTATTAATTAATTAAAAAATTAATTAAGATGATCTCACTATATACGCTGCCAGCACAGGAAACCACCCCCTAATAATATACTAATATCAATATTCCCAATTTGCAATTTCCTAATTTCTTTGTCTAAGTCAATTCCCTTCTTCATTACGCAGTGAGCACCACACAATTTGTTGGAAAAGTATATAATAGATCATAATTACCTTTTTATCAAGATAAATCGATTTTGATGAATTTTAGATCATAACGTAGCTAGCCGCCTGCGCCCAACCTACGACTGCGCCCCACCGTGCCGTCTCCCCCCATGTCCGCCTCTTACCGCTGTCCTTGTCTGTCAGTTTTTATTATATATACAAATAATTTATATTTGTTGATTTATATATATGTATATGTATTTGTATAAAATCTATTGTTTGTATGATATGTTTGTGAATACTTAGAAAGTCATAGGATTTGAAATTGAGATGATCTCGTTTAAGTTTTTCGGTTTGAGAAGGCTCGTAGCCTTAATGTTGTAGTAATTATACTTTCTAGTGCGTGAGCAAATTTGTGTGAACTAGCATTACGTAATTGATTGATCATTCATAGTATTGCGAGTCGTCATCCATCTAAAAATGAATATGCATAAGGATTATTTAGAGACTTCTGACTCGATTGAGTTCAGGTTTACATAGTCTGTATCTGAGTGTGTCGTTTCTGCTCGAGAATCACAAAAATATGATAAGGGCCTACCGGCCCAAATAGTAAAATTGAGCTCGGCCCACCAATATGCAAACTCGGCCATAATCTAGGGGTGTAGTCTGCTAGTTAATATGTTGTGAGTGAACCACGTAATTTCTGTTGTCGAATTTAATCAATCTTTCTTGCATATACATCGTAACAATAACATGTACTTTTCTTCATCCATATTCGTAAAATTTAAAATCTGGACAACATGGCATATTTCAAAATAGAAAAAGTTCACACATGATTAGTCTTATTTCTCTTTGATAAAAGAGTAGCAATCACAAAAAATTCCTCTCCTAACCCCTTCACATGTGATGTAAGTGATCACACCATTAATATTTATATGTATTGCTATATATATTAATGTTGTGATCATTTACATCACATGTCCCACACGTGAAGGGTTGGGAGAGGAATTTTGTGATTGCTACTCTTTATCAAAGAGAAATAAGACTAATCATGTGTGAACTTTTCTATTTGTGATTTATATTTATGCATCGATTTTATACCTCAACAAATTAGTTTCATGTTGACATGCATCCGTGTTACTTTTTATATAGTATATGTCTCGTGCATTTCTATTTCTATAACGTGAGAACCTTTTTGTTATGAAGCGTGAAATAGACTTGGATCCGAATATGAGTATCTTGTCTTTTGCATCTAAATATTATCCTAACATAACCAAACATTAGAAAATTATGCGCATACCTCTATTTACCAATAAATAGAGTTATGCGGCATCTCTTCACCTAAATTCTCTCCTTCTTACAAACGTATTTCCAAATCATTAACCAAATGTACTTCCAAATCATTAACCAAATTAAAGTCGGGCTTAGTAGTTGGTACTCGAACATTTGCTTCTCACTTCCGAATCTCATTTCCCATGGCAGAACATTTACCTCTCACTTCCGAATCTCATTTCCACTTCCTCGTGATGAGTCGAATCGTGAATGGATGTATAAGCGTTTTAGTACTGTGGTGGATTAAATCATGATTTTCTTGTGACTTGAAAACTTCATTGAGTTTGCTAATAATCAACTATCATTCATGGATGGGGAAAAGATCAAGTGTCCTTGTAAGAAGTGTAATAATATACCTTATCAAGTACAAGATACCGTGCGATATCACGTTTCAAAATTTGGATTTGTTCCAAATTATAACACTGGATCTTTCAAGGGGAGACAAATGTGAGTATAGATCCGGCAATGCAGTATCACCCCGAACCTCAATCAAGTACGTATCAGACGATGGTAATGGATGCTGCTGGTCCTCAGTTTAACTTTGTCGAGCCTGAAGAGGAACCAAATCTTTGAGGCACGAAAATTTTACAACATGTTGGACGCTGTCGATAAACCGTTGTGGCCAGGTTGCTCAAACCATTCACAATTGTCTGTTGTGGCTCGACTTCTGAGTTGGAAAGTTGAGAATAATATATCTGAGAAAGGTTTTGATCAAATAACAGAACTCATGAAAGAGACAAATCCAGATGGTAATCTTGTACCTGATGACTTCTACAACACGAAGAAATTGTTGCGTGGCATGGGATTGCCTGTGCACAAGATAGATTGTTGTCCACATAATTGCATGATTCTTGGCGACAAGATTCGAATTGACGAGATGTAAAGTTTGTGAGCATCCACGTTTGAAGAGCAATAATCGAGCATCCGAAACTCGAAAGAAATCACAAATTCCATGTAAGAAGATGTATTATTTTCCTCTTACTCCTCGACTACAGAGGTTGTATGCATCCGAGGCTACAGCGGAGAATATGCGTTGGCATGCATCGTCGACTGATGATGGGGTCATGCACCATCCGTCAGACACACCTGCATGGAAGCATTTGAACATGAGGTTTCCTTTGTTTGAATCTGAGATTCGTAATGTTAGATTGGGTCTTTCGACTGATGGTTTCCAACCTTTTGGTCAATCAGGACAACAATATTCTTCATGGCCTGTTATCGTTACTCCTTATAATCTTCCTCCATGGATGTGTATGAAGGAACAATATATGTTTCTCACAATTCTAGTGCCAGGGCCACGTAATCCAAAAGAAAAGATTGATGTGTTCTTGCAACCATTAATTTCAGAGTTAGTAGATTTGTGGGAAGCGGTGTCCTTACCTATGATGTCTTATTGAAACAAAATTTTCAGATCGTCTTTGCATTGCTTTGGACAATTAGTGACTTTCCGCGTACTCTATGTTGTCGGATGAGTACAATGGAAGGTTAGCTTGTCCACATTGCATGGAGGATCTTGAGCGTTTACTTTACCAAAAGTGGTAAACGGTCATGGTTTGATAATCATCGAAAGTTTTAAATCCGATCACCAATTCGGAAGGGATAGAAGAGGATTCGAAAGAATACGGTGATTACTAGTAGTCCACCAAGCGCTTTATCGGAGAAGAACTATTATCTAGGATTGAAGGAATGTGACTAGTGAAGGTGGCTGAAATGGGTAGGGATGCAATAAATAGTAGTATTTCCAAATATTTTGGTAGTGGTTGGAGGAAGCGGAGTATATTCTGGGATTTACCGTACTGGAGTTCTCTTTTGATTCGACATAATTTGGATGTCATGCACATAGAGAAGAATGTATTTGATAATGTGTTTGTAGGGAAAACTAGGTTTAGCCCTCGCCCCGAGGATCTATCTTGGATATTTAATTCACCATACATTGATTATATTCCTAGCATACGTCTATTTAATTAATTGCAACATGTAGGGGTTTTCTCGTGTTTACATTTGGATCTGAAGAGGTCGGTGGAACGAGATGAATGGATCCAACGGATCGGACTCGTGCTTTGATCTTCTGGACTGTATCCCGGTTGCCCAATCTCCAACGTCGAGTGAGGACGATCTATGGAGAATGCTTCGGAAAATCACCCAATTACTCTCTCAAAGCTCTCGAAAATTCTCACAAGCTAGGCTTGTAATTCTCGAAAATAGTGTAGGATTAATGAGCATTAACCTAGACTTTATCTCATACCTTATATTTATAATGCACTACCTTAATCCCATATGGAAATTACCATAATCCTATATGGAAATTACCATAATCCCATATGGAAATTACCATAATTCTTTATGGAAATTACCATACTCTCAGGATTATTTCCATACTCTCAGGATTATTACCATAATCTTATATGGAAAGGATCTATGCATATACCATAAATATAATAACATCCTTGTGGGATAAAGAGAATAAAATCTTGCCATAGAGAGATATAGGGACCGATTTTCTTGCTAAGCTATGAGCCTGGATGGGCCAGCCAAGGGATCAAATGCAAGGAATAAATATGGGCCTCAAATAAATTAATTATCTTATGTTCACCCGAACATAAATTAATTTATAAACATTTATTCATGCCACTAGAGAATAAATCTTGACTTACCCCTTTATTACGAAGTTGAGTCGGGCTTGCACTTAGACATTATGAATCCCGTATTTAAGATATCGAACGTCCATTAATTATTTATAGCATTACATTGCTTAAAATAATTAATAACTTCATTTCATAAGTAGTACCACTCAACCTTATTATTGTACTTGAGCTAACTCAACTGCGGGGTTTAGTACAATAAACCTTTGAGCTCCTTAAGGGGACATCATCATCCTAAACGGATACGGTGACTCGTCTGAGATAACTAGCGTGACATACAAGCACGAAGAACCACCCAAAATGCGGAGATTCTTGGGTTAGAACATATAACCTCACCCATAACAAATCAAAGTGATGGTCGACAACTCATACTCACCTAATACCTTATCGAGGTTTAGATCATCGTAAGTCACCGAGATCTTGGTTCTTCACGACGGTCGATAGAAGAACACATCTCACCGTGATCCTTCAATACGTCGAGACGCGTCCAGCATAGACAAGCAACTAAGTCAAGTCACTTCTTATCTATATCTGCCTCTAAACCGACAACTCGTCCTTAAGTTGTCTCACCAGAAACTTTTATATCTCATTAAGCTTGACCAATCATACAGACTTCTGTGATCTTCTACACATTGTATGATCTAACTTATATATGAGATAAGGGACACAAATATATGCAATCAAGTATTCAATTCAGATAGGAGATTGTAATAGTGGTAACAGGAAACATTGTATACAAGCTCAACCAAACTGCTTTCAGTATACAAATCCAACAATCTCCCACTTATACTAAAGCAAACTTTTAGTATACAATGTGTCTTTCTACTAGCTATTACAAACAACCATCACTTTGCTTCTCCCACTTATACAAAAGTTTCCTTTCTAAGTGGGTGCCATCAAGCGCAATCCAAGTCCTCTAACGTGTCCATCGTAGACTTTTGCGGCGAGCTCTTCGTGAATGGATCCGCTAGATTTTCCGTCGTATCATTCTTTTCAATCAGCACGTCACCGTCTAACGATTTCTCGTATGACATGGTACTTTCTCTCTATGTGTTTGATCGCCTTGTGGGTCCGTGGTTCCTTCGAGTTTGCCATCGCACCGAGTTATCACGATAAACTATGATACTCTTGGGCAAACCGGTACCACACCTAGATCCATGAGGTAGTTCTTGAACCATCTGACCTCCTTAGAAGCCTCCGGCGGCTACATATTCGGCTTCCATGGTAGAGTCTGCAATGCATCGCCGCTTTGCACTCCGCCAGATACGGCTCCACCTCCCAAGGTAAACACATAGCCCGAGGTTGACTTTTTCTCATCACGGTCGACTTGGAAATCCAGTCAGATAACCCAAAGGCATTAGACTATCCGCATGGTAAACTAGCCTATAATCTCGAGTCATTTCGGTACTGAGTATATGCTTCTGCGGTCCAATGAGCTTGTCCAGGTTAGGCGATATCTAGCTACTATGCCTACCGCATAGCAGATATCGGGCCTCGTGCATAGCATTGCGTACATGAGACTTCCTACGGCGGAAGCGTAAGGAACTTGTCTCATTTCCTCTATCTCCTTTGCAGTCATAGGTGACTGCGTCTTAGATAAAGGAACGCCATGTCCGAAGGTAGCAATCCTTTCTTGGCGGTGCGCATACTAAACGAGTAATCACAGTATCAATGTAAGACGCCTGAGATAAGCTCAACATTTTCTTCTTGCGATCTCGGTAAACCTTGATCCCAAGAATGTACGCTGCATCTCCTAGGTCTTTCATTTGAAACTGATCGGATAACCAACTCTTTACGTCTGATAACAGCTTCACGTTGTTGCCAACTAGAAGAATGTCATCTACATAAAGTGCAAGAAATACCACATCACCGTTGACATCTAACCGATACACACAACTCTCGCTAGGCAACTGGGTAAATCCATAGGACTTTACTACCTCGTCAAAGCGTAAGTTCCATGATCGGGAGGCCTGCTTAAGTCCATAAATGGACTTCTTAAGCTTCCATACTAGATGCTCTTCACCCTTTACCACATAACCTTCAGGTTGCTGCATATAGATGTCTCTACCTTCCTCAAGGTAACCGTTTAGAAAAGCGGTTTTAACATCCATTTGCCAAACCTCTGGGTTCAGTGGGCTGCTATGGCTAGAAGAATTACGATGGACTTGAGCATTGCTATGGCGAAAGGTCTCATCGAAATCGATGCCCTCAATCTGAGTGTACCCTTTCGCCACAAGCACGGCTTTGAAAGCGAAACCTCTCCATCGGAATCTCTCTCCTCTTGTATATCCACTTACTACCTATGGCTTCCTTGCCATCCGGTAGAGGTGTCTTTCATATACATCCATAGCGTTATGGACTCCATTTCTAAGTCCATAGCGGTGTGCCATGATCTTGCATCAATATCTTGTATCGCCTCCTTGTATGTCCATGGGTCGATTATTGCTGTTCGTTTCCGTGACTAAATCCAAGATTCACCCACGAACATAAATCGCTCGGGTTGACGAACAACCCTCCCACTACGACGAGGTTCTCTGAGCACAATGGCAACGGTGGGTGCGAAACTTGTGGTTCTCAATTTTGCACAACTTCTTTGGGTAGGTACCACTTGCGGTCGGTATCTCTAGTGGAACTCGACCCACTTCAATTTCTTGAAGTATCCGGTGTCGATCCTCCCACTAGACTCGACATCTCGCACCTTTGGCCTGTCGGTGGTGGAATACGATCATCTTCTAATTCTTGAAGAATGATTTCAACTTTGGACTTATGATTTTCATATAATCCTCTTCTAAGAATCGGGCATTAGTACTAATAATGACCTTGATCCTTAGGACTATAGAATAAACCACCTTCGTTCCTTTAGGATAGCCAATAAACAGCCTTGCGTCGGATCTAGCCTCCAACTTGTCGCCTTTTGTTCAAGACACATGTCGGATCGCCCCATATCCTTATGTGGCTTAAACCAGCTGCGCCCAAACCACAACTCGAAGGGGTCTTTTCGACCGACTTGACTCGGTACTAGATTTAGCAAGTATGCCGCCGTCTCTAAGGCATACCCCGAGCGAAATAGGCAATGTTGCATAGCTCATCATTGATCTAACCATTTCTAAAAGAGTCCTATTTCTTCGCTCGACACACCATTTTGCTTTGTGGTGTGCCGGTGAAGTCTTGTTGGGAGGTAATCCCACACTTCACTAGATAGTCCATAAACTCGTTCTCGAGGTATTCGCCACCGCGATCGAGCCAGATGACTTGATACTTTTACTAGCTTCGTCTCCACTTCCGCCTTAAACTCTTTGAATTTCTCAAAGCATTCAGACTTGCGGTGAAGCAGGTATACGTATCCGTACCTTGAGTAATCGTCAATGAAAGTGACAAAATACTCGTACCCTCCACGAGCTTGTGTGGACATCGGTCCACACAGGTCAGAATGGACTAACTCCAACATTTCTTTGGCTCTATAACCCTTCGCTTTGAAGGGTCTGGTCGACATCTTACCTTATACAGGATTCGCAGACCGGAATGGAGTAGCTGTTAGGTTACCAAACGCCCATTCTTAGCCGGTCTTTGGATCCTATTTAGATTGATGTGACCTAATCTAAGATGCCAGAGAAAAGTGGTGTCATCTTGCGAAGAAAACTTTCTCTTTTTAGGGTTTGATGAAGATGCAACATAGTTATAGGTATTATGTTTGGCAGAAATAGTATAAAGCGAATTATATAACGTGCCAACACAGATAACTTCGTCATTTCTTATGATAGAAACACCACTATCAAAAATAACAGAATATCCATGAGTAAATAATTTCGAAACAGAAACAAGGTTCCGCCGAAAATCCGGCACATATAAAACGTCTTTTAAAACTAAAACTGTTTTCTCAAAACATAAAGTAACATCTCCAACTGCAACGGCCTCGACTTTCGCCGCGTTGCCCATGGAGATCGTTATCTCGCCATCAAACAGCTCCCTTGTCCGTAGGAACCCCTGCAAGGTGTAACAAACATGATCAGTTGCACCCGTATCTACTACCCAAGAATGGGTAGAACAAGTCGCTAAACATGTTTCACATACTAAAGCAAGCGGCGTACTGAGCCTTGAGCATAGGGCACTGGCCTTCCAATGCCCGCCCTTACCGCACTCAAGCACTTGCCCTTCTCCTTTGGCTTCTTCAAACCTCCGGTGGCAACCACGTTCTTGTTCCCATTACTCCCACTATTTGCCTTGCCTCTTCCACCTTTGGTACCCCTTTTTCTTTTTCCATTTTGCAATGAAAATTTTGGGCCCTTAGATGTGCTAGCAAGAGCATGTGCTCCTTTTCCCATAACTCCTTCCGCAGCAACGAGATCATTAAGCAACTGACTAAGTGTAAACTCGGTCTTGCTCATGATCGCATTCACGCGAAAGTTCTCAAAAGACTTGGGCAGTGTATTGAGGATGATATCGACCTTGGCTTCGCCGTCAATATCTCCTCCCAACTGATCAAGACTATCCATGAGATGAGTCATGTGGGAGACATGTTCATGGACCGAACTTCCTTCTTCCATCTTACACGCCAAGATTTCTCTCATTGTGTGGAAGCGGACTGTCCGATCCGACTGCCCAAACTTACTCTCGAGACTTGACCAAATATCAGTCGCGTCTACCATCGACTGATGCTGCAGCTGCAAGCCTTTGGACATAGTAGTCATCATATAGCATTTAGCCATATTGTTTGACTTATTCAAAGTCCGCCGACTCTCGCTGCTCATTAGTCGATCGTCGATGAAGGGCATCGGGTTTAGGAGTAGTGAGAACAAACATGTGTTCTTCAAATGATAAGAACATATTCCATGTTTCGTTTCCACTCGATAAAATTTGGACGGATAACGGTTTTGTGCGAGCATATTGATTATCGGCGTAAGAGACATATCCGAAATGATAATGTAAACACATAAGCATACGATCGCATATAATTCGTAACAATAATATTGTAACCTTTTGATAAAACAATATTAATTGAAACCTTCAATCGCCAAGGAATCCCACATACAAGCCACGCGTGTGGGCGTTTACATGAACCCCTCGACCGGACTAAAATATACCTTTTAGTCGTTTAATTTCAATCCATGTCAACTTATCCTTATGACAAATGAAATTAACGATTGGACCTTACTAGACCACATCACTATCTCAAGAAGGGACTTGGCGGAAGTTGTACTCGGGTGATGTCTAAGCAATGACCACATTTTAACAATGAGAAAATGAATTCTTAGAATTAGCATACTCATTAGGACCATACCGCTTCCAATTCAAATTCTTTTGTTATCTTATTTTATATCTATCTCTAGAGAACTTATGAAAATCGCACATGCAAGCCACGCGTGTGGACGTTTACACATGAAACTCCCACTTCTCAATAGATTTAAAATATTTTATTTAGAAATCTCATCTAACAAACTTATGATAAACAAAGCAAGCAAGCCATGCGGGTGGGCGTTTACTCACAGATCGTCTCACTTTGTTTAGAGATCAAAAGGTGGAGGTCTGACATTTTAATTTGAAAAATTAATTTGTCGAGTTGCTTGCTTAGTCTTTTTATTCAAAAGGTTTGTCCATGCAGATCACGTAATCCTAGCATGCTTTTCTATAGAACTCAACATGTAAAACATGCTCGCGAGTAATTCTAAAATATGCTTGATAAACGCGATAAACCTAGCATGCTTACTATGCGCATCCAATTACGTAAAACACTTAAAGGTTTGTCAACGTAATATAAACATACATAGCATGCTACTTGCATAATATAAACATCCACGACATGCATATGAGCGATAAAATAAAATAAAACGTTCATCGCGCCCAATCGTGAAACTGCGACATTCTGCCTAATCTATTACATAGATTTGCAAAGTGCAATTAAACTTGAAAACGGGCCTCGCGTCCACGGGCACGGACGGATTCAACAAATGGGCCTCGCGTGCATGGGCACGGATCGGAAAATCTGGTTGGGCCGAAAACGGGTGCGGGCGGGTCGGCCCATGCATCTTGGGTGCGCACTAGGGCAAAGCCCACCGCGCCGCGCGCCAGCGTGCTCCTCGCGGTCGCTAAGGCGACCGCGACCCGACGAGCACACGTCGCGGCCTTCCGTCGGCGCGAACATCCGCCGAGATTTCGCCGCCCGGCGGCTCACGCGATCGCAAGTCCGCTTTCATGCGCCGGGTTTTGCGCGCAACGCACGCCCGTCGCCCGCTAGCTCGCTCGCCTGCGTTGCTTCGCGGCCGAATCTCGCGACCACTCGCTCGCTCGCGTGGCGCCAGGGATCTCGTGCGCGAACGCACGCCCCGTCGCCCGTGCCCCTCGCGATAGCCCTCGCGACCGCGAGGCTCGGTCGCGAGAAACCGTCCAGGAGACACCCGTGAGACCTGTTTTTCCCCATCGTCTCGTTTTTCGTGCTTTCGTCTTCGTTCTTCATTTACAGATAAGATTTACAGAAAATAAATCTAATCTAACCACGGATTTTCTCGTGGTGAAAAACAAAACCCAACAAAAACAAAAACGAGCCACGATGAACGACAGATCCACAATTAATTAAACGCACGTAATAATCAAACGTGAATTAATCCAACAGAGCCAAGATTCGATCCGTGCTCGATACCAATGTAGGAAAACTAGGTTTAGCCCTCGCCCCGAGGATCTATCTTGGATATTTAATTCACCATACATTGATTATATTCCTAGCATGCGTCTATTTAATTAATTGCAACACGTATGGGTTTTCTCGTGTTTACATTTGGATCTGAAGAGGTCGGTGGAATGAGATGAATGGATCCAACGGATCGAACTCGTGCTTTGATCTTCTAGACTGTATCCCGGTTGCCCAATCTCCAACGTTGAGTGAGGACGATCTATGGAGAATGCTTCGGAAAATCACCCAATTACTCTCTCAAAGCTCTCGAAAATTCTCACAAGCTAGGCTTGTAATTCTCGAAAATAGTGTAGGATTAATGAGCATTAACCTAGACTTTATCTCATACCTTATATTTATAATGCACTACCTTAATCCCATATGGAAATTACCATAATCCTATATGGAAATTACCATAATCCCATATGGAAATTACCATAATTCTTTATGGAAATTACCATACTCGTGATTATTTCCATACTCTGGGATTATTACCATAATCTTATATGGAAAAGATCTATGCATATACCATAAATATAATAACATCCTTGTGGGATAAAGAGAATAAAATCTTGCCATAGAGAGATATAGGGACCGATTTTCTTGCTAAGTCATGGGCTGGATGGGCCACCCAGAATCAAATGCAAGGAATAAAGATGAGCCTCAAATAAATTAATTATCTTATGTTCACCCCGAACATAAATTAATTTATAAACATTTATTCATGCCACTAGAGATAAATCTTGACTTACCCTTTATTACCAAGTTGAGTCGGGCTTGCACTTAGACATTACAAATCCCGTATTTAAGATATCGAGCGTCCATTAATTATTTATAGCATTACATCGCTTAAAATAATTAATAACTTCATTTCTTAAGTAGTACCACTCAACCTTATTATTGTACTTGAGCTAACTCAACTGCGGGGTTTAGTACAATAAACCTTTTGAGCTCCTTAAGGGGACGTCATCATCCTAAACGGATACGGTGACTCGATACAGATAACTAGCGTGACATACAAGCACTGCCACCACCCAAAATGCGGAGATTCTTGGGTTAGAACATATAACCCTCACCCATAACAAATCAAAGTGATGGTCAGCAACTCATACTCACCTAATACCTTATCGAGGTTTAGATCATCGTAAGTCACCGAGATCTTGGTTCTTCACGACGGTCAAGATAGAAGAACACATCTCATGGTGATCCTCAATACGTCAGAGACGTACCAGCATAGACAAGCAACTAAGTCAAGTCACTTATCTATCTGCATTTCTAAACCGACAACTCGTCCTTAAGTTGTCTCACCGTGAAACTTTTATATCTCATTAAGCTTGACCAATCATACGCACTTACGTGATCTTCTACACACTTTGTATGATCTAACCACGTGTTCAACAACGACACGCGTCGTTTAGCGTTCAAAATAAATTTATAACCTATTGCCCATCACAGCGTAGCCGGCGATAAGTATAGGGTCGATCCCACGAGGAGTTGGTGTAGCAATCTCGATGTCACGATGTCACTTAAAAGGGATGAGGTGGTGTAATTATCTTGATCACTATAGGTATGACTAAAGTAACTCGAAACAATCTCAACGGAATATCAAATAATAACGAATCTAGCTTGGCAACAACTCGGTGAAGACGATTAACACTCGGTCATAGGTGCAAAGATTTTCTCTACATGACATGCATCAACCGGTTATAAGAGACATACGTCGTGACCCGTTGTCACGCGTCACGCCCACGACGCACCCTCCAAATCTATCCTTTCTTTGTAAAGAAGGCAGGGCACCCTATGCAAACTATCTAACCCGTAATGCCCACGCACGAGGACACCTCGGACATGCAGACCCACGAGCAAATATGACCTAAACAGACCGGTATTGGCAAAGGCAAATGCTATGACTACTCCAACTCGCCCACACCATCAGTATTATTTGGGGTGCGGGACACCCGACACCTTAATCCAATTATTACTTGCAACCTCCTTACCCACTATGTTATTTGCAACTAACACACCGAGTTTGGTTAAGTTATATAATGCCCAGGACCTAGTGCTTGGGAACACACGCATGCGGATCGTAATGCCCTACTTAGACCTCTCGAGTTATATTAATCATGCTTCACCTTGTCACGCCCAAACCGAAATAAAGACTTAGCTAGACATAAAATAAATAAACATGCAACAGCTTAATTGAAACCATAATCAAGCGGAACCAACTTACTATTAATTGAGCGAAATAGAAGCAGGCGAGCCCAAAGTGCCACCGGCAAAACATACGACAAAGTAAATAAAAGTGTTTGCCCGAAGGACTTAATGTATGTGGTGGTGATGATAATTCTGATGCTAAGAAAATGCTATTTCGGAAGAGGAGATGATACGATGATGATACGCACAAGTCGCGTATTCATCCTATATATATAGGCCGAGAGGTCGACGATGGTAATGGCTCATGGGCTGGATAATCAGTAGGTTTTCCTTGTTGATCGGCTCTTTCCTTGCCGGATGGATGCGGGATGATCTCCTCCGGTTTGGGGATTTGGGCTGGCCAGCATCTTTCGGATTTAGCGAGATCCACCCCGATCTCGCGATCTCGCCCATCACCTCTCTCCGCCTTCTCTTGCCTCCTTCTTCTTGGTTTACGCCGTCTTCTTCACTTCCGCTTGTCCATTAGCCTACCCTTCCGGAGATTGAACTTGCGGTCTCAGTAAGGAGGTCACGCCGTGAAACGGAACAACTCATCGGAGTTTGAAGCCCGGTGCCGTGAGCTAAGCTCCTTGTGCCCTCGAGGTGCATCGTATCTCTATTCACCCGCCAGTAAGTTCCACTCCTTCTGCCCATTTCGCCTGCCTTGTTCCTGAGACCAATGTGTCCTCCCGCACACAAAACACAACAAGAAAGACACAAAGACTCGATCTAGACCTAGACAAAACACGTAAAAGAGCACAAAACTTGGGCTCGTCACACGCACACTTTAAACATGCTTGTCCTCAAGCATGCACGCATAATTTTCCCAAGACAAAAGAAAGAAAGAAAGAACAGACTCAAAATGTAAAAGGTCAAGACATTTCCACCAAATAGGATATCTCGCCAATATAAGCTTCATCGAACAAACAAGTAATTCAAGTTGACTCCATTCAAGCAACCACCATCAAACAAGTCAAAATACGAATTTGAGCATATTGGGCATTTTCCTTACCAACACTCTGCACTCTTGTGTATGGGCTAGTGTATACGCTCAGGACATCTTTCATTTCGACTATGCCATAGTCTTGCGTGTCCTCTACCATCTCCACCGTTTAGACAAAGTTTTAAACATTCATCCTTAGGTCTTTTATTTGGTTGTAATGGGGCTTAAGACATAGGTGGGAAATTTTTGGAACGAGGCTAAGGTCATCATGGACTCAGGTTAGAGGAATTTATTTTGTCCTCCATGGATTTCCTTTCGCTTTTTCTTACAGACCTCAAGACAACCATTTTAGGACTTCATCAATATATATTCTTTTATTTCAAGTCCTTTCTCTTTCAATTCTGGGTATCTTCTTTTATATTGGGCATTTTGCCCATTTCGTTGAAATTCTGGAAAACCCCTTTTTTCTTGCCCATTAAGAGACTACTGTTCTTCCCTTTGCCCTTCTCTTCTATTAGCTCCTGAGTCTAATTGACCGGCAGCTTCTTTTCGAGCTAATTTAAGCGAGTGAAAGAAATTATTAAGCTCAAGGGGGCTGAACGAGGGATTAACAGTAGGTAGGACATTTTTGGCTCAGTGGGCTATTTGAAAGAAAAATTGCCTAAGTCATCTAAATGTTTTAACTAAGTCAATAAGGCCTCGATTTAAGAGTGCACACAAGTTCTAGCAAAAGCCTAATGAAGATGTCAATAATCACACAAGAAAGGAAACTGTGTTGATCAAGATACAACAATTTAAGCTCAATTCTCACCATGTGTGCTCAAATTAAATTCGTCATCCTTATTTACATACGGTCATGCTCAAACAGAATTTCTAAAACTACTCGCATTATTCACAACAAAGCAAAATACAGGACAATCAATCCCACCAATTTACACATGCCAACCGACACACAAAAACGAAAACCCTCCCACTCACACACTTTATGCGTTGAGCAAAGTGGGTGAATGAGAGGAACACAAACAAAAACAACGCAATCGGCGAGCAGGTGGCGGTCCCCTACTCACACACTTTGCCTTGGGCAAAGTGGGTCGAGGGGGACCGACTCTCTTAACTCAAACAACGAACAGACGCGAATCCTTCATTCACACACTTTGCCTTGGGCAAAGTGGGTGAGAAAGGGTTGACCACCAACAACAACAAAACAAAACAAAAGACAAACAACAAAACAAAACAAACAAACACAACAAAACAGAAAACAAAACAAAAAGTGAGGACAAGCGGTCGAGGGAAATCGATACCGAATCCAGCAGGCAAAGAAGGCTAGCGGGGCATCATGGGTTTCTTTACATTGTTCCTCCATCCCAGTCAGCGGGCTTTGATGTCATCATCCTCCCAGCTATCTCCGACTCTCCTCCTGGCCGATCGGGCGATCGTGGCGAAGGCTGTCCGGTCATCGGTGGCTCAAGAAAACCGGTTTGCCGCCCCGGTCATAGTAGATGTCCTTCATGCGCTCCAAGATAGCCGTGTCGATATCTGACTCGGGCTCTACCTCCAGATCGGTATTCGCCGTCCAAGATTTCTGACCGTGGCCAAGACGGTCACCAAGTGGGCAAGGAGATCCTCCGCTTAGGACGAGTCGATGTCCTTGAAGTGGGCTGCTTTGCACGCGGCGAATTGATCTTGTGGCCATGCCACATGCACTACGTAATGAACAACTCTCGCTGGGAGATGGAGTTGCTGCTCACCTTCCCGAAAAAGCGTAAGATAGGAGGCGATGGCACATGCGCAGCTGCTGCTGCTCCTCACTCATCGCCCTTAGTGTATCCCGACTTGAATGTTGTGCCCAAACCAATCGATGACCATTTTTCATTCCACCCCGCTGTGTGCTCGGGGACGTGGGTGAAAGCCTCCTTGTACTCGGTGGTCTTCGCCTCAAACACTACAGTAATGCCTGTGCGGTTGAAGTCGCTCACGAGAACGAGAAGTCATTGCCCATCGACAAATTTGATGCGATCTGTCGCCTTCACTTTGCTCGGTTCTTTATTTCGAGAGTTTGAATAAACTCCTCGCCAATGTGATGTATAGCCGTCCTGCCATTCCAAAAGGGTCCCCATCCAATCCTTGCGAAAAACTTCTTCACCTCGCCCTAACTCCCGACTCTCCAAAGACCTCCATGTCTAGCGTCTTGGGCTTTACGATGCCCTCATCGGTGGTGGTGTTGAACCTCGAGGTGGCCTCCGTGGTCGGGCGGCTTTTCCCTTTTGGAGGAGGGTGATGCCATCTTCGCAGGTACCTCTGGTTCTCTTCCTTGAAGGTGGAGGTGGCTCGACGAGGCTTTCTTCTCGGTGGTGGTGGTGGCCTCTGAGTTTTTCTCGGCTGGGGTTTCTTCTCTTCTTCGCTTTTCCTTCTCGCGACCTCTTGCTTCGTCGGCCGTCCGAGGTGGACTCCTCCGTCTCCGCAGGGTATCTTCTTCTCCGTCACCGGGACAGCCTCTCCTCAGACGCTTTGGCCTTCCTTTTCGGGTCCCACCGCCTCTCTCGGTGGTTCCTCCGGCGTCGCCTTTACGGGAGAGGCGCTTGCTCTTCTATTATTTTCTCGTGTCCCTCGAGTTAACCGGAGACGGGCTTTTAGGCATCTCGGGGTAGTAGGAGTCTCGGAGGGGTCGCCATTGCTGATTTTAGCTCTGTGGTTTCCTTTGGCTCTGAGGAATCGGGAGCTTTTTGGTAGTTTTGGCTCTGGTTTCTGGGCAATCATTTTTGAAAATGGGAGGGTTTCTTCTTTATGGCTCGGTGAGAGAGAGGGGAATTTGCGAGAGTTGAGGCGACGTGGGTGAGGTAATTATGGAGTGGCGGCTATAAGGGACGTTCGTCCTTTCTCCCGACAACCGCCGCCACTTGTTCCGTAACTCACACTCTTGCCCACGGCGAATGTCTAGCGTCTCATCTTGCCTCTTCGATCATGATCACAACTGCTCACGAGATTGACCAACACAACACCACACGAAACGGGGCAAAACCAACAAAAACAAAAAAGAAAACAACAACGAAAGCAAATAAAATACCAGTTGCCTCGCCGCGCCTCCTGGTTATCGTCGTGGCTCGACCGCACCTTTTATTACTCTTCCCGTCGAGGGCTTGCACTCGATGCAATTCCCCGGATCTATCTCGTGATGCCCATAGTAAGCCTTCGACGTTGTCCATTGACCTTGAAGATCTTCGCCTCGTGTCTCATGACCTCGGCGACCCATTCGAAAATCGAGTTTTACTTCATATGGTCCGCACCACTTGCTTGTTAGCTTGCTCGACATCAACTTGAATCGAGATTGGTATAAAAGCACCCATTGCCCTCGCTCGAATGACTTGGCTTTGATAAGACGATCGTGTGCCTTCTTTAGTCTTTCTTTATATAGAACGGCATTGTCATAGGCCTCAAGCTTATTTCTTCCAGCTCTTGAAGTCAAGCTTTCTAGCTTGGCCATCACGGTCCCAATCAAAGTTGAGCTTGTTCACCGCCCAAAATGCCTCAGTGCTCTAATTCTAATGGTAAGTGACACATCTTGCGAACACGATTCGGTATGGTGACATGCCCAAGGGGTCTTGATGCGATCAGATGCCCATAGCGCGTCATCAAGACGAGTGCTCCAGTCCTTACATGTAGGTCCCACTACCTTCCTCAATATAGTCTTGATTATTCTGTTGGACAACTCCGCTTGCCCATTAGCCTGCGGATGGTAGTCGTAGTCACACGATGGGTTACACCGTATTTCTAACAATTTGGTGATAGTAGTGTTGCAGAAATGGGTTCCTTGATCGCTGATAATTGCCTTGGGCACGCCGAACCTGTTGAAGATATTAGCTTTAAGAAAAGCTGAAACTACCTTTGAGTCATTAGTGGCACTTGCCTTGGCCTCAACCCATTTCGAGACATAATCCACTGCAAGCAAGATGTACGCATTGCCCCTTGAGCTCGGTAATGGTCCCATAAAGTCCATCCCCCATACATCAAAGATTTCGACTGGAAGGATAGGTATCATGGGCATCTCATTCCTCTTTGTGATATTTCCTTCTTGTTGACACTCTTTGCATTGCTTACACAGCTCATAAGCATCCTTAAATATCGTGGGCCAGAAGAATCCGCTGTCTAGAACCTTTCTTGCTGTCCTCTTGTGCCCAAAGTGACCTCCACATTCTTTGGAGTGGCAGTGATTCAGGATATCTTTGATCTCGCCGCACACAACGTCAGCAGGACTTGGTCAAGACACTTTCTCCATAAGTAGGGTTCATCCCATATGTAGGTTCGACGATGCGCCTTTGATCTTGTTTCTTTGATACGTAGTGAGCCCAATAGGGAGTTCTCCGGTGGTTTTGTAATTCACCAAATCGCATACCAAGGCTCGAACTCCGTCGTGCCACGAATGAAGTACAAATGTTCTTGAGGAAGGTCTCGCAATGGGCACCGGATCTTCTCCTTCAATATCCTACTCAGTGGTCGGCCACAGGTTTTGTGCCCCACTCTTGTCTTTGATTTCTACATCGAACTCTTGGAAGTAAGATCCATCTGATTAGTCGTGGCTTTGACTCCTTCTTGGCCATCAGGTATCTCAGGGCAGTATGATCGGTGTAGACGATGGTCTTGGCCCCGATGAGATATGATCGAAATTTTTCAAAGGCAAAGACGACCGCCAAGAGCTCTTTCTCGGTCGTGCTGTAGTTGCATTGGGCTGCATTTAGAGTTCTTGAGGCATAGTATATAGCATGACTTTCCTTTCCTCTTCGTTGTCCCAAGACGGCTCCTACGGCATATCCGCTTGCATCGCACATAACTTCAAACGGCATGCCCCAATCAGGGGGTTGAATGATTGGTGCTGAAATTAAGTTATTCTTCAGAGTTTCAAAAGCTATCTTACACTCTTCATCGAATTCCATGGTACATCATTCGGAGTAGTCGTGTCATGGGTTTGGGCGATCTTTGCGAAGTCCTTCACAAATCTTACGTAGAACCCAACAGCCCAAGAAAACCTCGCACTTGCTTTCTTCGTCGGATAGGTAATTTGGCGATGATCTCTACTTTAGCTTTATCCACTTCTATCCCTCTTTCAGATACAACGTGCCCAAGAACAATCCCTTCTTGTACCATGAAATGACATTTCTCATAATTGAGGATCAAATTCTTTTCGACACATCTCGTAGGACTACCTCCAAATTAGTGAAGCACTCTTCAAATGATTCCCGTGGATCAAAGTCGTCCATAAAGACCTCGATGCATTTCTCCAATAGGTCCGAGAAGATGCTCATCATGCATCGTTGAAATGTCCCCGGGCATTACACGTCGAAAGGCATCCTTCAGAGGCAAATGTCCCGAATGGGCATGTGAAAGTAGTTTTATCCCGATCACCTTGGGCAACCCATATCGCATGTGGCAGAGTATCCGTCTAAAAACAAAAGAATTTGTTTCCAGCTAACCTCTCCAGCATTTCGTCAATGAAAGGTAATGGGAAGTGATCTTTTCGGGTCACCGTGTTGAGCTTTCGATAGTCGATACACATCCTCCAACCTGTTTGGAGCCTTGTTGGGATCGCCCTCCTCGTTTTCACTACCGAATACCGACTTCTTGGGCACGACATGTCTTGGGCTGACCCATTTCTTATCGACACGGGATATATGATGCCCAAGTCGAGAAGCTTCAAGATCTCCTTCATGACTACCTCCTTCATAGCCGGGTTCAACTTCCTTGTTGATCGCGTCTTGGTTTGGCTTCTTCTTCCATCGAGAATATTATGAGCGATATGGAAGGGCTAATGCCCTTGATGTCGGCCAACGTCCATCCAATCGCCTTGTATTGCCCGATAACACTTCTCACGACTTCCTCCGACTCGAACCGAGTTTAGCATTGATGATCACGCAAGGTGTCGTCCCTTCCCTAGAAAGATGTACTTCAGGTGGTGAGGAAGCGTCTTTAGCTCGAGTTTCGGTGCTCTCATAAGGGATGGAACGAGCTTTTCTTCTTCCTTTAGCTTGGGCATGTTCTGGTATATTGACCACTTGAGTCCCTCGGGTTCGCTCCGCAAATAAAGCAGGGCCTCCCGACATTGCCCATAAGCCGCTTCTTCGTGGCGTCATCCTCCTTAAGGCCACTTTGAATTGTCGCATCCAATGGATCTTGTAAACCTATCTCGGGCAGGATGTCTCCCACCATGGGTTCAATGTGATCAATGAATTCCACGACCTCAATATCAATAGGATGCTCCATGGCCTTGAAGATGTTGAAGGTCACCGTCTCACCGTCGAATTCACATGATAACTTGCCCGTGTCGCAATCAATCCTAGTTCTGGCCGTCTTCATGAATGGTCGACCCAAGAGCATAACTGAGGATTTGTTACCCATCGTGCCCATATCCAGAACGTAGAAGTCCGCTGGAAATATGAGTTCCTCCACTTTGACCAATACGTCTTCGATGATTCCTTCTGGATAAACGTTGGACCTGTCTGCTAATTGGATAACCACTCGTGTTGGCTTCAGGGTTCCCACCTTTAATTCATTGAACATTGACAAGGGCATGACGTTTATAGATGCCCCTAAATCCAGCATGGCCCTTTCAATCCTCGTATTGCCTATTACGCAGGGAATAAAAAACATCCCTGGATCTCCACACTTCTCCGGCAATTTCCGCTGCAAGACTGCGGATACATTTTCTCCCACTTGGAATTTTGCATCATCTTTGTATTTCACTTTTCTCGTGCACAATTCCTTCATGAACTTTGCCCATTTTGGCATCGTGCCCAGAGCAGTGATGAGCGGTATATTAATTTCCACCTTCTGAAACACGCGATACATCTCGCTCATTTCTTCCTCTCTCCTGTTCTTGGCCAATCTGCCTGGAAAGGGAGGTAAAACATAGGATTAGGTTTGACATAGGTTGGCTCAATGATTGCCTCTTCTTTTCTCGCCTTTTCCTTGGGCGCGCCATCGATCATTGTCATCTTGACCATTGTGTTCTGTGAGATCTTCCACTTCAGGCGTGTCTGCGTCGTCCTTAGGCATGAAAACTTTCTCTGGCAGTTTCTTCCCACTTCTTAGGGCTACAGCATTCAGTTGGGCTAACTCATTTACCTCCACTTGAGGAGGTAAATTTCCTTGCTTCTTCTCAAGACGAGTTACGGCGGCCGTCAATTGGGAAACTTGGTTCCCAAGGCTCTGGAGGGCTCCTCTTGTCTCGACCTTGAATTTCTCGTTCTCTTGTTGAGCCTTCACATTTTCTCGTGCCATAGTGTGCACAAGTTCGGCCAAAGATGGCCCACCGCTGTGGTCACGCTGATTATTCCTGTACGGTTGTTGTTGTCCCGCCTCCATCTGCTTCTTTGTTGTTGTCCCGCCTCTTTGGTTGTTAGACCACCTAAAGTTTTCGTGGTTCCTCCATCACAGGTTGTAGGTCCGAGAGTTTGGATCATATCTCCTCCGCTCGTATTGCCCATTACCATTCGACCCACCATTGACTTCTTCTTCTTCAAACAAAGGGGCATTGATCCGTGTGATGTGTCACGGCAGCATATTGGCAAACTTTAGCTTTCTTTTGGCCTTGCCACGGTCCCAGTCCCGGTCTGTGTTGGTTATGAACTTGTCGAGCAGTTACGAGTTTATCGACTTGGTCTCCACGGTTGAAGAAGTAGCGGCACTTGCTGGAACTTCTCCTCATTCGTCTCTGCTTCTTGACCATCTCACCCAACAGGTCTAAAGGCCTCACTGGGAACTTTATTCGGTATTGATCCTCCACAAGTCGCATTCACCCAAATTTTCTGTTGCCTCAACCCGGTCATGAAATATTGGATCAGATCATGATCTGGAATTTGATGTTGAGGGCATTTCGCCTGCAGCTGTTTAAACCTTCCCCAGTAATCATAAAAGGTCTCTCCCGTGCCCATTTTGATGCTGCTTATCCTTTTCCTCATGTTCTGAATACGGGCGGCAGGAAAATACTTCTCGAGGAACTTCTGGTGAAGTTGTGCCCACGTGGTCACACTTCCAACGGGCAAGGTGTAGAGCCATTCTCTTGCCCCATCATGCAGAGAGAAGGGGAATGACACTAATCTCACATACTCTCCAAGATTTTCATTGGCGCGGATAGTCCCACACGCCATCTCAAAATCTTGTAAATGCCTTTGTGGATCCTCCCCGGGCATGTCACTGAATCGGGGGAGGATTTGGATGAAGGAATGCTTCATCTCCCAGTTGCCATTGATCGCGGGCAAAGTGATGCCCGTTGGCCTCAGGTTCTGGTTGTTGGGGAACACCATTTCCCTCAATGTTCGCTCTACTTGTGGTTGTTCACCCATCGTATTGCCCTCTGGGTTTTCTTCTCGATTAGCAGCCCTCGCTGCTTGTCGTGCCCTCCGTACTGCTGCTCTCCTCCGCCTTGCGTGCTTCCGATCTCGTGATCGCACAAAAGTTCTCCGCTCTTCTCCGCAAGGTTAGGTCGTAGTATACAATAAAGAAAGCAATATAAATTCAAGAAATATAGATACTCTTGAATGCGCAACTCCCGACAACGGCGCCAATTCGACATGCGTCGTTTAGCGTTGAAAATAAATTTATAACCTATTGCCCATCACAGGTAGCCAGCCGATAAGTATAGGGTCGATCCCACGAGGAGTTGGTGTAGCAATCTCTGATGTCACGATGTCACTTAAAAGGGATGAGGGTGGTGTAATTATCTTGATCACTATAGGTATGACTAAAGTAACCTGAAACAATCTCAACGGAATATCAAATAATAACGAATCTAGCTTGGGCAACAACTCGGTGAAGACGATTAACACTCGGTCATAGGTGCAAAGATTTTCTCTACATGACATGCATCAACCGGTTATAAGAGACATACGTCGTGACCCCGTTGTCACGCGTCACGCCCACGACGCACCCCTCCAAATCTATCCTTTCGTAGTAAAGAAGCGAGGACACCCTATGCAAACTATCTAACCCGTAATGCCCACGCATCGAGGACACCTCGGTACATGCGAGACCCACAGCGTTATGACCTAAACGAGACCGGTATTGGCAAAGGCAAATGCTATGACTACTCCAACTCGCCCACACCATCAGTATTATTTGGGGTGCGGGACACCACACCTTAATCCAATTATTACTTGCAACCTCCCTTACCCACTATGTTATTTGCAACCAACACACCGAGTTTGGTTAAGTTATATAATGCCCGTGACCTAGTGCTTGGGAAACACACGCATGCGGTCGTAATGCCCTACTTAGACCTCTCGAGTTATATTAATCATGCTTCAACTTGTCACGCCCAAACCGTAATAAAGACTTAGCTAGACATAAAATAAATAAACATGCAATGCTTAATTGAAACCATAATCAAACGGAACCAACTTACTATTAATTGAACGAAATAGAAGCATGAGCCCAAAGTGCCACCGCAAAACATACGACAAAGTAAATAAAAGTGTTTGCCCAAGGAACTTAATGTATGTGGTGGTGATGATAATTACGATGCTAAGAAAATGCTATTTCGGAAGATGAGATGATACGATGATGATACGCACAAGTCGCGTATTCATCCTATATATATAGGAGAGAGGTCGGCGATGGTAATGGCTCATGGGCTGGATAATCTGTAGGTTTTCCTTGTTGATCGGCGCTTTCCTGCCCAGATGGATCCGGGATGATCTCCTCCTGATTTCGGGATTTGGGCTGGCGCATCTTTTCCGGTTAGCGAGATCCACCCCGATCTCGCGATCTTTTCCATCACCTCTCTCTCGCCTTCTCTCGCCTCCTTCTTCTTCTTGGTTTACGCCGTCTTCTTCACTTCCGCTTGTCCATTAGCCTACCCTTCCGGAGATTGAACTTGCGGTGCGTAAGGAGGTCACGCCGTGAAACCAACAGCCACTGGAGTTTGAAGCCCGGCCGTGAGCTAAGCTCCTTGTGCCCTCGAGGTGCATCGTATCTCTATTCACCCGCCAAGCAAGTTCCACTCCTTCTTGCCCGTTTACGCCCGCCCATTTCCTGCAGACCAATGTGTCCTCCCGACACAAAACACAACAAGAAAGACACAAAAGACTCGATCTAGACCTAGACAAAACACAGAAAAAGAGCACAAAACTTGGGCTCATCAAACACTGTGATGAATATTCTAAGTAAGACGAAAGATACGAGCAAATCAAGAGAAGAACTTAATTTGTACTGCAATAGACCAGAGTTGAAGATGAATGAGTCGACAGACAAGTATCCAAAAGCTTCTTACACACTTGACAAACATGAGAAAAAGTCTTGTGCGAATGGGTGAAAGGTCTTAGATTTCAGTACGGGTATGTCTCAAATATGGGCGATGTGTAGACATGACCAAATTGAAGATGTTTGGGATGAAGAGTCACGATTGCCATGTTTTTATGCGGCAGATACTCCCGATTGCATTTCGAGAACTTCTCCCACCTAATGTTTGGAAAGCGATAGCGAATTAAGTTTATTTTTCAAAGATTTGACATCTCGAAACATCAAACTTGAGGACATGTGCAAACTTCAAAAAATATTCCACCATTTTATGCAAGCTCGAGCGATATTCCTCCTAGTTTCTTGATTCAATGGAACATCTACCGATCCATCTAGCGAGATGAAGCTCGTATTGCGGACCGCTCAATACCGATGGATGTATCCATTTGAAAGGTAAAACGACCACTTTAACAATTGTTGTCCATATGTATAAATATACACATATAACTATTAATCTTTTTATATACATTGATAGATACTTACGTAAGTTGAAAACAACGTGAGAAATAAAGCTCGAGTGGAGGGTTCTATTTGCAATGCGTGCTTAGTAGAAGAAGCATCAACATTACGTTCTTATTATTTTGAGGGTCACGTAAGAGCGAAACATAAGAATGTGCCTCGTAATTATAATGTTGGGGAGATATTAGGCATGAAGACTTCCCGGATATGCTTTCAATATTCAAGCAAGGTGGGCGCCTTTTGGAAAAATGTCAAGAGATATCTAGATTCGAGTGGTATGATCTTTGCTCGATTATATGTGCTATTGAATTGCGTTGAAGTTTCGGAGAACTATTTAAAGTAAGTATTTATAATTTCACGTTGTATAACTTTCAATTAGTATAACTATTTAAATACTAATTATAACTATTTGTTTTTGAAGTTTGTTTATCGATTTCTTGAAAAGATTACATCCACGGATCTCCTCCTCTGAGATTCAAAAGGAAATCGACAGAAACTTCTCACATTGGTTTGATACATATGTGAGTATATAATCCCATTAACCAGAACCTTTTGTAATATTTAATCAGTCAGATTGATAGATGTTTATTGATTTGTTGGATTTAGGTCAAAGACCATACCAACAATGTCGTCAATCCATTCATATTGGATTTAGCAAAGGGCATTCTCCGATGATTAAGACGTATCCGTGGTACTACATAAATGGGTATAAATTTCACACGTTAGAGCATGGGACACAAAGAGCCACCATGAGCGATGGTGTGTGCATTAAAGGTGAAACTTATGGTGCGGATAAGAATGAACTCGATTTTTATGGGCGATTCCTGGAGGTTTGTGAGTTGGAATACCATGGGCTACCTATGAAGACCGTAACAATGTTTAGATGCGAGTGGTTTGATCCATCACGATTGGGGACATCGGTGCATCCTGAATACAAATTGGTTTCGTGAATTATAGGCGAAGGTATAATAAGTATGAACCGCTTATCCTTGCCACACAAGCCGCTCAAGTATACTATTGTCCTTATCCGAGTTTAAAACAATCTACAAAGGATTGGTGGGATGTATGCAAAATTAAAGCGAGAGCTAATGTGGAAGTCTCAGATGAATCATCTAGTTCGATAGTACCTCCGCCATTTCAAGAGGATGAAATGCCTTTAATTACAAGTGTAGTGGTTGATGATGACATGACACGAGTTCATCCTAACGGCACTTTGATAGACATAGAAGAAGCAGATGACGAATCAGTCGAAGATGATGAATTGTCGGAATCAGATTCATATGAATTATCGGAATCAGAAAATGATAATACATTGAATGATGATGATTATGATGGAGATGAATAGGTCGATTATGCTATGCGCAGTGATGCACTTCTCACGCAATTTGACTTTTTCAAGGTATAATCAATACCTCAGACCTCTCTCTCTCTCTCTCTCTCTCTTTTCTCTCTTTTTTTTGTTGCCATCCGAACAGATCATCTTTTTGCTACAACCATTGCTTCTCTCTATTCTGGTTATCGAGTATAACAAGATAGCACAACAATTCACCTAACCATTACCTCTTCTCCCACTTTACTAATGCATTACAAGTCAAAACATAACAATTCTCTACTCAAGATTTCAGATTTGGATGCCTCGAACCATGGTCAAGGACTGAATACTCGACCTAGATATAACAATTAGATAATGAATGTGTACACATCAGTGATAAGCAAAAATATTCAAATATTATCATGCAATAGGACACATCAACGAATACAACATCAAACCGACAAATTTAGAAGTATAAGCCTAAAATACAACTGAACAACCATTCTGAAGCATAAGAAAGTAAGTTTTCTCTGCAGTACAACACATTTCAATGAATCCTATTGTCAAAAGCTTTATAGGAAAAGAAACAAGAATTACCTTGAAAGATATTGTAGATGTAACTTTTCAATGACAATGTTTAAACAAATAGCTAATGAAACCAAATTTAGCACAATTGATAACTTTTGAAGAATAAAAATTATTAAATACGCATCAAATCTATTTTCGGATGGCAAGTCGAGGGCGAGGTAGAGGAGTCGGTCCCAGTGATCGTAGGAATATTTCTCATCTCTACCTCCCGGATGAAGGAGTTGGCGCCTCGGTAGGAGGACTTACGGTAGGTGGAGGAGAGGGTCGGCGGTGGGTGCAGATCGGGGCGATGGGAAGAAGACCTTGACTATTGTGAATGGGTACCTATAGTTTAATTAGATTATTTTAACTCAATTGTACTTATTTGAATATAATGTATATTATTTTAACTCTATTGTAGGATTTTATGTCCATCGCATGATGTTGCACATGTGATTCTTGAGTCGCTCGAAGGTCATAAACCATCGGGTTTCGGTTGGAAATTGGTCCCCGAGGATCGAGGCGGGTGTATTTTCAAGACTTCCGGTATTATTGATTTACATTCAAGTATATTGGTTTATTTCAGACTAAGTGATAGTTAATTTGATAATATTTATATCATCAATCCATTCATATTTGATTATCGAATATGCCGATAACTAAAATTTCAACCACTAATGAGCAGACTATTTGACGTATCCATTTGTGAATACAGTAGTGTGTAGGGAAAACTTATGTTAACCCTCGCCCCGAGGATCCATCTTGGATATTTAATTCACCATACATTGATTATAAACCTAGCATGCGTCTATATAATTAATCGCAACACGTAGGGGTTTTCTCGTGTTTACCTTTGGATCTGAAGAGGTCGATAGAACGAGATGAACGGATCGAACGGATCGGACTCGTGCTTTGACCTTCTGGACTGTATCCCGGTTGCCCAATCTCCAACGTCGAGTGAGGACGATCTATGGAGAATACTACAGAAAATCACCCTCAAGCTCACTATAATTCTCGAAAATTTTCTCTAAGGAGAACCCTAATATATTCGAAAATAATGCTCTTGTCAATATCAAGATTAACCTAGACTTTATCTCTTACCTTATATTTATAATGCATTACCATAATCCCATAAGGAAAGGATCCATGCATATCTCATAAATATAATTATATCCTTATAGGATAAAGAGAATAAAATCATTACCATAGAGAGCTTGGAAGGCGCCGATTTTCATTGTAATAACGAGCTGGATGGGCCGACCAGTGGATCAAATGCAAGGAATAAAGATGGGCCTCAAATAAATTAATTATCTTATGTTCACCCGAACATAAATTAATTTATAAACATTTATTCATGCCACTAGAGAATAAATCTTGACTTACCCCTTTATTACCGAAGTTGAGTCGGCTTGCACTTAGACATTACGAATCCCCGTATTTAAGATATCGAACGTCCATTAATCATTTATAGCAATCTGACTGCTTAAAACGATTAATAACTTCATTTCCTTAAGTAGTACCACTCAACCTTATTATTGTACTTGAGCTAACTCAACTTGCAGGGTTTAGTACAATAAACCTTTTGAGCTCCTTAAGGGGACGTCATCATCCTAAACGGATACGGTGACTCGATACAGATAACTAGCGTGACACACAAGCACTGCCACCACCCAAGATGCGGAGAATCTTGGGTTAGAACATATAACCCTCACACATAACAAGTCAATGTGATGGTCAAGAACTCATACTCACCTAATACCTTATCGAGGTTTAGATCATCGTAAGTCACCGAGATCTTGGTTCTTCACGACGGTCGAGAAAGAAGAACACATCTCACTGTGATCCTTCATACGTCGAGACGCATACCGGCATAGACAAGCAACTAAGTTAAGTCATTTCTTATCTATATGCAGCTAAACCGACAACTCGTCCTTAAGTTGTCTCGACTTTGAAACTTTTATATCTCATTAAGCTTGACCAATCATACGGACTTCGTGATCTTCTACACACTTGTATGATCTAACTTATATATGAGATAAGGGACACATATATATGCAATCAAGTATTCAAATCGGATAGGAGATTGTAATAGTGGTAACGAGAAACATTGTATACAAACTCAACCAAACGCTTTCAAAGATACATCCAACAATCTCCCACTTATACTAAAGCAAACTTTTAGTATACAATGTGTCTTTCTACTAGCTATTACAAACAACCATCACTTTGTTTCTCCCACTTATACAAAAGTTTCCTTTCTAAGTGGGTGCCATCAAGCGCAATCCAAGTCCTCTAACGTGTCCATCGTAGACTTTTTGCGGCAGGCTCTTCGTGAATGGATCCGCTAGATTTTCCGTCGTATCAATCTTTTCAATCAAGACGCCACCTCGCCTAACGATTTCTCGTATGACATGGTACTTTCTCTCTATGTGTTTGGTCGCCTTGTGGGTCCGTGGTTCCTTCGAGTTTGCCACTGCACCTGAGTTATCACAGTAAACTATGATACTCTTGGGCAAACCAGGTACCACATCTAGATCCATGAGGTAGTTCTTGAACCATACAGCCTCCTTAGAAGCCTCCGCGGCTACATATTCGGCTTCCATGGTAGAGTCCGCAATGCATCGCCGCTTGCACTCCGCCAGATACGCTCCACCTCCCAAGGTAAACACATAGCCGAGGTTGACTTTTTCTCATCACGGTCGGCTTGAAATCGAGTGCAGATAACCCAAAGGCATTAGACTATCTCGCATGGTAACCAGCCTATAATCTCGAGTCCTTTTCGGTACTTGAGTATATGCTTTATCGTAGTCCAATGAGCTTGTCCAGGTTAGATCGATATCTAGCTACTATGCCTACCGCACAGCGTATATCGGGCCTCGTGCATAGCATTGCGTACATGAGACTTCCTACGGCGAAGCGTAAGGAACTTGTCTCATTTCCTCTATCTCCTTTGCAATCATAGGTGATCGCGTTTTAGATAAAGGAACGCCATGTCCGAAAGGTAGCAATCCTTTCTTGGCGGTCCGCATACTAAAACGAGTAATCACAAGATCAATGTAAGACGCCCGAGATAAGCTCAATATTTTCTTCTTGCGATCTCGGTAAACCTTGATCCCAAGAATGTACGCCGCATCTCCTAAGTCTTTCATTTGAAACGATCGGATAGCCAACTCTTTACGCCCGATAATGATTCACGTTGTTGCCAACTAGAAGGATGCCATCTACATAAAGTGCAAGAAATACCACATCACCGTTGACATCTAACCGACACACAACTCTCGCTAGGCAACCGGGTAAATCCATAGGACTTTACTACCTCGTCAAAGCGTAAGTTCCATGATCGGAGGCTCGCTAAGCCCATAAATGGACTTCTTAAGCTTCCATACTAGATGCTCTTCACCTTTACCACATAACCTTCGTTTGTCGCATATAGATGTCTCTACCTTCCTCAAGGTAACCGTTTAGAAAAGCGGTTTTAACATCTATTTGCCAAACCTCTAGTTCAAGTGGTGCTATGGCGTAAGAATTACGATGGACTTGAGCATTGCTACAGTGAAAAGGTCTCATCGAAATCGATGCCCTCAATCTGAGTGTACCCTTTCGCCACAAGCCCGGCTTTGAAAGCCGAAACCTCTCCATCGAATCTCTCTTCCTCTTGTATATCCACTTACTACCTCGGCTTCCTTGCCATCCGGTAGAGTGTCTTTCATATAAATCCATAGCCACATGGACTCCATTTATAAGTCCATAGCGGTGCCATGATCTTGCATCTATATCTTGTATCGCCTCCTTGTATGTCCATGGGTCGATTATTGCATGTTCGTCTGCCGACTAAATCCAAGATTCACCCACGAACATAAATCGCTCGGGTTGACGAACAACCCTCCCACTACTGACGAGGTTCTACAGCACAATGGCAACGGTGGGTGCAGATACTTGTGGTTCTCTAACTTGCACAACTTGTCGTGTAGGTACCACTTGTGCGGTCGGTATCTCCAAAGGAACTCGACCCACTTCAATTTCTTGAAGTATCCGTGTCGATCCTCCCACTAGACTCGACATCTCGCACCTTTGGCCTATTCGGTGGTGGAATACGATCATCTTCTAATTCTTGAAGAATGATTTCAACTTTGGATTTATGATTTTCATGTAGTCCTCTTCTAAGAATCGAGCATTAGTGCTAATAATGACCTTCCCGATCCTTAGACTATAGAATAAACCACCTTCGCTCCTCTAGGATAGCCATAAACGACCTTTGCGTCGGATCTAGCCTCCAACTTGTCGCCTTCTTGTTCAAGACTTCAGGCCGGATCGCCCATATCCTTATGTGGCTTAAACTGAGCTTCTTGCCCAAACCACAACTCGAAGGGTCTTTTCGATGACTTGGACGGTACTAGATTTAGCAAGTATGCCGCCGCCTCTAAGCATACCCCGTAATCGAAATAAGCAATGTAGCATAATTCATCATAGATCTAACCATTTCTAAAAGAGTCATATTTCTTCGCTCGACACACCATTTTGTTGTGGTGTGCCGGTGAAGTCTTGTTGGGAGGTAATCCCACACTTCACTAGATAGTCCATAAACTCGTTCTCGAGGTATTCGCCACCGCGATCGAACGCAGATGACTTGATACTTTACCTAGCTTCGCTCCACTTCCGCCTTAAACTCTTTGAATTTCTCAAAGCATTCGGACTTGCGCGGAAGCGGTATACGTATCCGTACCTTGAGTAATCGTCAATGAAAGTGACAAAATACTGTACCTCCACGAGCTTGTGTGGACATTGGTCCACAGTCGAATGGACTAACTCCAACATTTCTTTGGCTCTATAACCCTTCGCTTTGAAGGGTCTGGTCGACATCTTACCTTCTATACAAGATTCGCAGACTGGGAACGGAGTAACCGTGAGATCACCCAACGCTCCATTCTTAGCCAGTCTTTGGATCCTATTTAGATTGATGTGACCTAATCTAAGATGCCGAGAAAAGTAGAGTCATCATGCTAAGAAAACTTTCTCTTTTAGGGTTTGATGAAGATGCAACATAGTTATAGGTATTATGTTTTGCGAAATAGTATAAAGCGAATTATATAAGGTGCCAACACAGATAACTTCGTCATTTCTTATAATAGAAACACCACTATCAAAAATAACGAGAATATCCATGAGTAAATAATTTCGAAACAGAACAAGGTTCCACCGAAAATCCGGCACATATAAAATGTCTTTCAAAACTAAAACTGTTGTCCCAAAACATAAAGAACATCTCCAACCGCAACAGCTTCGACTTTCGCGCGTTGCCCATGGAGATCGTTATCTCGCCATCAAACGACTCCCTTGTCCGCAGAACCCACGCAGGTGTAACAAACATGATCGGTTAGCCAGATCTACTACCCAAGAATGGGTAGAACAAGTCGCTAAACATGTTTCCGTTACTAAAGCAAGCGGCGTACTGACCCTTGAGCATAGGGCACTTGGCCTTCAATGCCCGGCCTTACCGCACTTGAAGCACTTGCCTTCTCCTTTGGCTTCTTGAGCCTCCGTGGCAACCATGTTCTTGCTCCCATTACTCCCACTATTTCCTCGCCTCTACCACCTTTGGTACCCTTTTCTATTTCCATTTTGCGATGAAAATTTTGGGCCCTTAGATGTGCTAGCAAGAGCATGTGCTCCTTTTCCCATAACTCCTTCCGCAAAGAACGAGATCATTAAGCAACCGACTAAGTGTAAACTCGGTCTTGCTCATGATCGCATTCACGCGAAAGTTCTCAAAAGACTTGGGCGGTGTATTGAGGATGATATCGACCTTGGCCGCCGTCGATACCTCCTCCCAACCGATCAAGACTATCCATGAGATGAGTCGTGGGAGACATGTTCATGGACCGAACTTCCTTCTTCCATCTTACACGCCAAGATTTCTCTCATTGTGTGGAAGGATCGTCGATCCGACCGCCCAAACTTACTCTCGAGACTTGACCAAATATCGATCGCGTCTACCATCGATCGATCTTTGCGGTGCAAGCCTTTGGACATAGTAGTCATCATATAGCATTTAGCCATATTGTTTGACTTATTCCAAAGTCGCTTGACTCTCTTGCTTCATTAGTCGATCGTCGATAAGGGCATCGGGTTTAGGAGTAGTGAGAACAAACATGTGTTCTTCACGATAAGAACATATTCCATGTTTCGCTTCCACTCGATAAAATTTGGACCGATAACGGATTTTGTGCGAGCATATTGATAATCGGCGTAAGAGACATATCTCGAACGATAATGTAAACACATAAGCATACGATCGCAAATAATTACGTAACAATAATATTGTAACCTTTTGATAAAACAATATTAATTGAAACCTCCAATCGCCCAAGGAATTCCACATGCAAGCCACGCGTGTGGGCGTTTACACATGAACCCCCGACCGGACTAAAATATACATTTTAGTCGTTTAATTTCAATCCATGTCAACTTATCCTTATGACAAATGAAATTAACGATTGGACCTTACTAGACCACATCACTATCGCAAGAAGGGACTTCATGGAAGTTGTAATTGAGGTGATGTCTACAATGACCACATTTTTAACAATAAAAATGAATTCTTAGAATTGGTATACTCACTCGGACCATACCGCTTCCAATTCAAATTCTTTTGTTATCTCATTTTATATCTATCTCTAGAGAACTTATGAAAATCGTGATATGCAAGCCACGCGTGTGGGCGTTTACATGAAACTCCCACTTCTCAATAGATTTAAAATGTTTTATTTAGAAATCTCATCTAACAAACTTATGATAAACAATGCAAGCAAGCCACGCGTGTGGGCGCCACTCACGGTCGTCTCACTTTGTTTAGAGATCAAAAGTGGAGGTCTTGACATTTTAATTTGAAAAATTAATTAGTCGGGTTGCTTGCTTAGTCTTTTATTCAAAAGGTTTGTCCATGCAGATCACGTAATCCTAGCAGGCATTTCTATAGAACTCAACATGTAAAACATGCTCGCAGAATTCTAAAATATGCTTGATAAACGCGATAAACCTAGCATGCTTACTATGCGCATCTAATTACGTAAAACACTTAAAGGTTTGTCAACGTAATATAAACATACATAGCATGCTCTCGCATAATTTAAACATCCACGACATGCATATGAGCGATAAAAATAAAATAAAACGTTCATCGCGCCCAATCGTGAAACACCGCACATTTAAATCTAATCTATTACATAGATTTACAAAGTCACATATTAAACTTGACGGGCCTCGCGTGCGGCACGGACCGGATTCAACAAATGGGCCTCGCGTGCGGAACGGACCGGAAAATGAAAACGGTGCGGGCCGGGTTGGCCCAATCTGTCTTGGCAGCGGCGAGGCGAGGCCCACCAGCGCCACCTTGCGTCGCGCGCTGCGCGCGTGTTCTCGCGGGCTACCTCGCGGTCGCTAATGCGACCGCGACCGTCGAGCACGCGTCTGCTGCCACGCCCCAGCGCCGAACATCCGCCGAGATGTCGTCGCCCGTCGAAACTTCGCGATCGCGAGTCTACTCGCCAGCCCGGGTTTCGCGCGAGACGGGCGCCCGTCGCCGCTAGCTCGCCGCTGCTTGCTTGCGGCCGTATCTCGCGACCGCCGCTCGCTCGCGTGGCGCCAGGATCTCGTCGTGACGCGACGCGTCGCCGCGCCCCGCGATCGCCCTCGCGATCGCGAGGCTCGCCGCGAATACCGCCGAGGGCCGCCGAGAGACCTGTTTTTCCCGTCGTTTCGTTCTTCGTTCTTTCGTCTTCGTTCTTCTTTTACAGATAAGATTTACAGAATAAAATCTAATCTAACCACGGATTTTCTCGTGGTGAAACAATAACATCCGACAAAATAATAAACGAGCCACGATGAACGACAGATCCACAATTAATAAAACGCACGTAATAATCAAACGTGAATTAATCCAACAGAGCCAAGATTCGATCCCGTGCTCGTACCAATGTAGGGAAAACTTATGTTAACCTCGCCCGAGGATCCATCTTTGATATTTAATTCACCATACATTGATTATAAACCTAGCATGCGTCTATATAATTAATCGCAACACGTGGGGTTTTCGTGTTTACCTTTGGATCGAAGAGGTCGATGGAGCGAGATGAGCGGATCGGACTCGTGCTTTGACCTTCCTGATCGGTTGCCCAATCTCCAACGCGTCGGTGAGGACGATCTATGGAGAATACTACGAAAATCACCCTCAAGCTCACTATAATTCTCGAAAATTTTCTCTAAGGAGAACCTAGTATATTCGAAAATAATGCTCTTGTCAATATCAAGATTAACCTAGACTTTATCTCTTACCTTATATTTATAATGCATTACCATAATCCCATAAGGAAAGGATCCATGCATATCCATAAATATAATTATATCCTTATAGGATAAAGAGAATAAAATCATTACCATAGAGAGCTTGGAAGGGTACCGATTTTCATTGTAGTAACGGGCCTGATGGGCCACCAGGATCAAATGCAAGGAATAAAGATGGGCCTCAAATAAATTAATTATCTTATGTTCACCCGAACATAAATTAATTTATAAACATTTATTCATGCCACTAGAGAATAAATGCTGACTTACCCTTTATTACCGGTTGAGTCGGGCTTGCACTTAGACATTACGAATCCCGTATTTAAGATATCGAATGTCCATTAATCATTTATAGCAATCAATCGCTTAAAACGATTAATAACTTCATTTCCTTAAGTAGTACCACTCAACCTTATTATTGTACTTGAGCTAACTCAACTGCGGGGTTTAGTACAATAAACCTTTGAGCTCCTTAAGGGGCGCCATCATCCTAAACGGATACGGTGACTCGACATGATAACTAGCGTGACACACAAGACCGCCACCACCCAAGATGCGGAGAATCTTGGTTAGAACATATAACCTCACTCATAACAAGTCAAAGTGATAGTCGACAACTCATACTCACCTAATACCTTATCGAGGTTTAGATCATCGTAAGTCACCGAGATCTTGGTTCTTCACGACGGTCGAAAGAAGAACACATCTCATCGTGATCCTTCAATACGTCGAGACGCACCGGCATAGACAAGCAACTAAGTCAAGTCACTTCTTATCTATACTGCGGCCTAAACCGACAACTCGTCCTTAAGTTGTCTCACCAGTGAAACTTTTATATCTCATTAAGCTTGACCAATCATACATTCCGTGATCTTCTACACATCGTATGATCTAACTTATATATGAGATAAGGGACACGGATATATGCAATCAAGTATTCAAATCGATAGGAGATTGTAATAGTGGTAACAGAAACATTGTATACAAGCTCAACCAAACTGCTTTCAGTATACAAATCCAACATAGTGTGTTTTACACGTCAAAATCCGTCATACCATTTGACATAAAGTGATAAACGACCACTTATCATTTGACATAAAACAACCACTTTTAATTATTTGAAAGTAGAATTGACGATTTGGACCAATCTTTGAATCAAATTCATCACAAAAATTGCCACGGATGATAGTAGAATGAATTTCTATGTATGACGCGATATTGAAGGGAACTTCAATGACTCTTTATTATTCAATATAGTCCTCGTGAGTATTATTTCCTACTTATTTTAAAAAGAATAAAATAAAATCCACCATAGCCCACCATCTTCCGAATCAACATAAAATAAGCAAGTGATAATAAATAAAAGGAAAGAAGGCATCGGTTTAACTATTTGGGTTTGTGTTTTATTTAAATCGAATCGCCGCTAATCAAGTATGAGGTTTGATAAATTAATATATCCTATTATTTGCCTCCACAAAAGTACGACCCTTTCATATTAATCCAAATTATAAAACTAGAAAAAATATTATTGTTGTAGCTAACTACTTATGATGTACTATATTATTCTCATTATTTGTAATGGAGTGGTCCATTGGCAGATTATTGGAAAGGTATGATTTAAATTGACAGCTTGTCTTCTTTGCAAAACTCACGATAACCAACACACCACTTGAAGATAAAATTCAAATGGACGGACATAGACACAGTAAATGGAAAGATATATGAATAATACTCGAATCCAAATTGACATAATATGAAATAATCCTCGACAAAAATCTTGATAAGTTATAAACAATCAAATAAATTAACCAACATCTCCAATCAAACCCTACCAACTCAGCTTTAAAATAACGACAAGAAAGAAAAGAAACTAAAATTACGATATAAATTTAGATGCAAATCTATTTGGCACCAAAGCAGAAGCTCCCCGCCCAAGTAGGTTGAGCTCATCCCAAGCTTCAATCACCATAGTACATGATCAACTTGTTTTGTGTTTATAATGATATATGAACATGAAAATCAATCACATTGCTAACGATTAAAATAATAGTAAGTCTTATGTATCATCTCAAAATTGAGGTTAGACTTAAATATAATATATCTGCAAGTGTTGTGACTCTTCAAATAAATCTGCTACAAAATCAAATACAAACACTTGAAGTCGAATTTAAGTTTTATGGTTTAAAGGTGTATGAAATGAATTAAAACCAACAAAAAAATATAGTAATTAATCAAAAAATACTCATTGTCACGGGCCCATCATTCAAATTTATGCTTTAATTATTTCACGGGATCGGCCGCTTTGTCTATTAAGTAGTCTACCGTGCATGGTGCCAAAAGGCGGCGGTGAGATATAAGGATCTTATTCATAAGATCAAGAGCACAGAGTGACGACGCCACCACCATTCATTCCAGATCGGATTGGCTGCGTGGCGTGATTATTGGAATCACTGAGTGCGGACTAAGGCGGAAAAAGCTAGGAGGAGTAGGATGACGAGCCGGATGGTGAGGGGCGGGGATCGTTAAGCACGGTGGCTCGGATGTGCTTTAGATTATGCTACCAAAGATTGTAAGTATTTAGTTTTTGAATTCAATTTAGGTTTTAATGTTGTTCTTCTTCCACCACATATATCATAATCTGTTAATTGCTAAGTTATTAGGCATACAAACTAATTGGATTAAAACATCATTAATGAAGCTTGTTTATTTTCTTATTTTTAAGTAGCAATCGTACCTCTATTATATGCACACAAATACTTATTATCATTTACCTACGTGTACATTAATAATGTTTGAATGAATGAATAGGCGAGAACGTGGAGTCCATATTTCGAGGTCCATGGGATGTTTTCGAAATATCATGTCGCTCCCGATGGAAGTTATACTGATGGGAAGGCTCGTAGCATCGCGTAAGTAGATTAAATATTAAATATGGTAATGATGTAAAATAACTTCTATTTGGAAACTTAAACGATTTTACCAAATACATGAGCGGTGGAGGACCAAGTTCAGATTTTGACTCAAGCCAGTAGCAGATGAGAGCCCGTATAGATAGGACTCGGATCCTCAAGGGTATCCCCGGAGGCGCATCGAAGAAAAGAGATTGTTTGGTCTGGTTCTCTCACGTACATTCATGGAGAGCGACTCTAGTTCCGCTCGCAATGACATCTCGTATGGAGTCTCCGGATATCGAGCGCATCGACGGAGATGGAGGAGCGATGCGGTTAGAGAGAGAGCAGATGGTCGAGCAACTACGGTTTGGAGAAAGAGGCGTGAGCGAGGCGAGTCGAGGATTCAAGCAACAGAGTGAGCATGCACGGATGCTTCAACATCTTCACCGCTAGAAGCTCAACAGAGGCATTCCAATGATTCCTATCGGGCTCGAGTAGCGGTCTCGACCTCGACCACCCTCCACCATCTTGATTCCTATCTTTACGCTTTTACTTCATTTATGGATATGTTGAATTGTTGTTGTTGGATTGGATTGTTGAATTGTTGAATTGATTGGATTTATAACTCAGATCGAATAGTTGTTGTGAATTATCGTTGTGGATGTATTGAATAATTGTGGATGGATTGTGGATGATTGTGGATTTGTGATTTGGATTTGGATTTGGATTTGTGATTTGTGATGATTTGGATTGTGATTTGGATGTATTGTGGATGGATTTGTGATGATTGTGGATGTTGTTGGATTTGGATTTGGATTTGTGATGATTGTGGATGATTGTGGATGGATTTGTGATGATTGTGGATGTATTGAACAGGTAAAAAACACGGGTAAAACCTAATCTGAAACTGGCTGTTGAATTATTTTAAGTATAGCGACGGAATTAAGTCGGAACTGCGACGGTTCTGAGACGGAACACAACCTAATTTGTCGTGGTGTAACAACGACGGATCTACGACGGACTTTTTTAGCGACGGAAAAATTCCGTCGTTATTTGCGACGGATTTACGACGGACACGCGAATAGATTTTGCGACGGATCTGAGACTCAATTACGACGGAATTATATAGCGACGTAAAAAGTCCGTCGTTATTTGCGACGGATCTACGACGGAATTGCCCAAATAATTTAGCGACGGAAAATATTCCGTCGTAACTAGCGACGCACTTTTCCGTCGTTAATTCGACGTAACAAACGACGAGTCAAACGACTATCTTTCAACGACGGAGTTTTCCGTCGCAAGTCCGTTTCAAAATTTTGCGACGGAATTTTTACCGTCGTTGTCTTCGTAACAACGAGGCTTTTAGAGACGGAATAAATACGTCTCTGATCCGTCGCAGATCTATTTTTACGACGGATTGTTGATGTTTAGCTACGGAATTTTCCGTCGCTGTTCGCGTGTTTTTTTGTAGTGAAAGAAAACATGTATTCTAAGGAATATTTGGTCAATTTTGCATTTTGTATTTTGTATATGTAAGTAGACACATGCGACTTTATTTATGATAAATATAAGATTTCAGAGACACTCTAAATTTGCCAATATTAATTGTTGTTTTTTAATTATTCGTCATGTTCATCAAGTTCAATCGATTTTATTTCATTAATGCCGTTTAACCCCAACATTTTATACATGAATTTTATGAATAATAAAAACCAAATCCAAGCTAACTTTGATACATATATATGGGAGTAAGATGTTCCCCGTACTTAGTTCAGTTGGTTAAAGATAGCAGATTTGGAACATGGAGCGAGATTGAGAAGAGAGGTCACAAGCGGTTTGGAGAAAAAGTTGACATGTCGATTATGAAAAGTAATAAAACCTAATTAATAAAGGTTCTATGTATACATACATAAGATCATAATATGATTAAATCATTATTAAGTTCTCAACTAAATAAAATATCATTTTCTATCAAAATTAATAAAATATAGTTATCCTTGTCATGTTTATATTACTATATTTTGTCTCATGGTATTGCCCAAAATTAATTAGTATTTGTGAGGATCGATATTATAGAAAAGAACCTTATATATATATATATATATATATATATATATATATATATATATATATATATATATATATATATATATATATATATATATAGGAAAGAGTTCAAATGAAAACTTTCTCCTACATGTTAACTAGGAACCAATCTAAATCGTTTATTCTTTTCGATCAACGCTATTATTTTACTATTTTTTAATCATTTCCTTATCGAAAAGGATAGTGAAGTAAATTTAATTATAATATAACCGAAAGGTTCCTACAATTATGGGATCAGTCCATGTCTACAACATTTAATTATACCATAATTATTTTAAGAACATTTTCTCTCTCTATTATCTTTTGTTGTAGAATTGTTAAAAAATCACCCGTATAACTATATATTTAAAAAAAATAGGAATGTTGTTGTTATTGTATCATTAATGTATTACTAAGGTCTTTCTTATCTCATTGTATGTATTATTATTTTATTCCTATCATTTGCATTCATATTTATGCTTCCTAAGAAATGTGATAGGTTGATGTAAGCTTTAATCGTATATAAATAAACAATTTTTGGGTTGATTGGACATTAAAATAAAAATCTTTTGAGTAAAATTTTAAGATAATTAAACCTTTAGTATTATAATAAGTGAATGCAAGCTTGAATTATATATAAAATAAGCAATACGTCTTCCCAAATTAAATATTATAATAATATTAAAAGAATCAAAGTTACTACCACTAAGCAATTCAGTAAGCATAATGAATAATCAATATATATAACTAGCATATAAATTAGCATCAATTTGATTATCAATAAGCAATTTGTAAGCCATTAAGTAGCAAACTATGCAACTAAAATTATTATAGCAAAATCAATCCTTATAGGTTCACTAATTTTCAATTATGATTTACTAATCCCTAATTCAAATTTATTAATCCCTAAGCATCAAGTCATTACAAATACGTAATTCGTAAGCATAATAAATAGCATTGTAATAACCGAATGTAACCTTCATTTGTTTATAAATAAGTATACCTCTTGCTTAATTAAATATTATTATAATAAGAACCTTTGAAGTATAAATATAAAAAATAAAAGTTAATTAGCATTTTAATAATCGTACATAAGCTTCAATTATGTATAAATAAGCAATTTAATATTCTTTCATTCCTTACATACATAACAAGATTAAATAACACGAACCTTATAAATATGAATATAATAAATAAATTCTCATATCATAATAATTTAAACATGGCATTAGGTGTATGTTTAAACTATGGATGAGAAGATTATTAGTGCAATTATCATTATCCTATAATTACAAGATGATATTATGAATATTTGATACGCCAAATCACATTATTACCTACATCGTTGACTAAGGAAAGATATTTAGCAATCTAATATTCTTAATCTAAATAGATAGCGTTAATCTTATATGTCTATATAAGTTTAATCAATGGTGTAAAATGGTTCCTAGTTAACATCTAAAGGTTGGTTTCTATTATAACCCTTCCCTATATATATATATATATATATATATATATATAGAGTTTGGTTCAAATAAGAACCATTCTTATCCTAAAAACTAAGAACCAAATGAATTAGTTATGAAAGTTGATGAATCCGTTGAGAAAGTTAATGAATTTAAAATTGAATTTTTCACCGGGTTCGAATCCCATGAGGCGAAAATTCTATTTTTTGGATTCGATAATTTTCCCAATGATTCATCAACTTTCACCGTGAATTCATCGCTTTTTGTTCTCACGTTCTCACAATAAAATGGTTCTCACGTTAACTCTCCCATATATATATATATATAGGAGATGGATCGTAGGAATGGATAATTTGGTAGGAAATAGGAATGAATCTGGACCTTTGATTTGCTATATCAATGGTTGAGATTTAATTTTCTGTCTTCGCTTTGTGTTTTGTGTGCTACAAGGATTATTGTGCACACAATAACTCTTCTTGTCTTCTGTTACTGATGAAGATGTGCTAAACTAATATATTTAGATATGTGCTACTAATTGATGAAATATGTGCTAAACTAACATGTGCAATACATTAATTCGATTGTCTACACAAATATGAAAGATGTGCTACTATTCCTATTTTCGTACATTAATGAGCTTTCTCACCATAACCAACCCCTATATATATATATATATATATATATATATATATTTGAATAACCATAATATCTCCCCAACAGGCTCTTCTATAATTGGATTAATGTGTCAAATTTGACACATTTATCAGCATAGAGTATAAACTCCTTTATGAAGCATTTTCAAGGAAAATGGGCATTCGATTTAAATTCCTATGTTTTAAAAGACATTTTACCAATTATCGTGCCAAATTCTAGTAATATTTAAATAACTAAATGTATAAATACTTTGTCTGGTGTATTGGTAATTAGTAAAGGTTTGTTATATAACTAAAAGGAAAGTAGAAGAGAATTGTATGAGGTGAGAATCTCATGCAAGAAATTATCACATAAAAGAAAAAAAATATACAGAATTTTCAAAATTGATAAAACATCTCCTAGTCTTTTTTCAATCAAAAAGCACCCTCTTCTATCAAAAAAAGCATCATTTGCATAAGATCATAAGATAAAGTAAAAAACTACGCGACATAAAGAAATGGACCCGCCCGTCACCCAGCGGATAAAGTACATTACATAGTCCAGGATTGGCGACTTACCCACCCTAAAATTCTTCCGAAATTTTCTATTTCAATCAATGGGAGTGGGCTCTTACTATCTTTATAGACGGATACTAAGGAAGACCGAACCCCTAGGGGCAGTTAAAGATCTTGTATTCTTGCTCTAGACCACGACTTTCCTACTCTACCCCCACGTTTAATTCGAATTTGAGATTTTGTACGAGAAAAATAAGCAATGAATTTTATTTTTGACTCTCAACTCTCCTGTTCAAATTGCTCTTATTTTTGTTACATCCAAGGCAGCTGCTTCTCTTCAGCTTCAACTTCAACTCGCCATCAGGTGTGAAATTTTGGTTTTGCTTTTCATTTCAAGATTTTCATATGCAAAATAATGATTTTGTGCTGAGAGGATACTTCAGTACATGCATGCATCAACTGATTGACGAACAGTCGAACACGAAAGCATCATCTTCGCAAGTAATTGTAAATATTTGAATGAAGTTTTTGTAAGTCTGATCAAGCAATTATTTTAAATAATTTGGCATATAGGAATTTTTCTCTCATTAAGTTGCTCAAGTAAGTGACTGGCCCTCTCTCTCTCTCTTCCCTCTCCTCCTTGCACTTCATAGTTCAACTATGTATTTTAAAAAGGAAATATCACGTCATCTCTCTTTCTCTGTCAAATCTTATTTTAAAATGATAAACCTTAATGTTGAATTCAGAGTTTATTATAACTGAGACGGAAATATAAAGATCTAGATAATTAGTACACAATTAGCTCAGAGAATGACAAACTTGAACTCGCAATAAAACTATTACAATTACGGTTTCGAAATATGAAGAACCTTACAAAGTAATTGCAATAATCGTTTTTGAATGTTAAAATGACATTGAGTTACAATAACAAAATTATTGTTATATAGATTTATCATCGTATATTTAATTTATTTGTGCGTTGCGCCTGAGTCCACAAATTTTCTGGGTCTGTCACTGGCAATGAAACAAGGTATAGATGGAAGATGTATGTAATCTACTTCTTGGTACAAGTGGGAGCTGGAGGGATGATAGTGCCGCTGACTTTCAAGTTGGTGGCGCTGACGCAAGCGGAAGACGTGTTGGTCAACGGCGGAACCGGTTTCAAGTCAATGTTGGCCAATTCTATGTTGTCGCATGGATATTTGGAGCTGCAGTTCAGTAGGATTGGAACTTTCGAGATGGTCGTGCCTTTATGTTTCTGAATCGGACGTTGCTGATCTTCACGTTCGATTGCTGGGAAACCGGGGACGAGTTGATGAGGGAGGAAAGTCGTGAAAACCAAGACACGATAGGAAATAGCTAGACAGGACTTAAGGTACCGCGGGCTTGTTCTTGGAGTCGTAATGCTGATCGATGATGATGGGGTTCTTGACTTTATCCATGATTATGTCTTGGTAAACGATGTTGTCGGCGGTCAACACTGGCGATGCGTGGTAGCTCTTGATTCTCGCACCGTTGGTTGTCCCCGTCAAGCTGCAGTTGATGAAGGTGATGTTCCCCACGCTCAGTTCGTCGGGCCGCTTACCCAAGCTCCCCACACTGGCACAAAATGTTAATAAAATTAAACAAGAGATTGAAATGTATGTTATTAAGATTATATGTTTTAGCTCCATCGATCACTCATTTTCTGTGTTCGGGATGTTATATTGAAATATCAGATTGGAGTATGTACGAGAGTCCGTGTCCGGGACCACATTTGATTCTCCTGAAGTATAGGTTTTTGCTACCCGTCCCAATGGAGATACAATCGTCTCCGGTTCCAATGATACAATCGGACATGTCGACATTTGTGGCATTGCTAAAGTGCATTCCGTCGGTGTTAGGGCTCTCATCGGGAGCGGTGATCTTCAAATTAGTTACCTTGATGTTGATGCTGTCGATCAATTTGCTGTGAAAGCCCATTGCATCGACAAGATTTAGGTTGCTTATGTCGCCGTTGGAGGATGATTGAAATGTAAAACTCTGTCACCCCAAAAGAACAAACAAAAAGTATATCAATTAGTGCACGTCATGTGTATAGTATACTATGACTATCATCAGATCAAGAAGGAAGGCAACATACGACAGGCATGCGATTGCCCTCATCGGCATACTTCCAAACATTTTGTCCCTGACCGTGGATGGTGCCTCCACCTGTGATCTTGATGTTGTCGACGTGCTCGATCAAGATCCACATCATGTTGGAATAGGAGCTGGGGTCGGGATTGGCATTGAGGGTGCCCTGGATGTCGAGGACCATTGGCGGCTTCGCCTTGCACGGCCCGCCATGACCACCTCGCCCATCATGAACTTTTTGCCCGGGACCAAAACCCTTGATGGTCCGCCGCGTCGCATGCCGCCTCCAAGCCTGAATCAACGACTGCAATACACATATCTAATTATCTACTTGAAATTTTTGCGGCTGGGTATATATGAAAATAGATCAGTATATCAAATAAAAATATTATTCACAATAGAAAATCTCGTGCATGTTGCTATAATAATCGACAATAAAAAGACCGTAATTTCTTCACCATTGCATCGTCTGTCGAGCCATCGCCCTTAGCACCGTATTTGGTGATATCATAAACGGTCTCTCCTTGCAGGATACGGCCTTTGGGGGCAGCGTCTATTCTGACCACAACATTGGTCATGAACAAACAGGCTATACCTAAGACAATGCATGCCTTGATCATATTTGCAATGTTTTTTCGTGAACTAGACATAATAATTACTCACATGATCGAAGCACAAACTAGGGTTTATATATATGTGATTACTAAGTCGAACATTCTATTTTGGGACTCCTTTTGTGTGATCTGAAATCGTTTTGATGTTTACTTCATTGATTTTGTGTTTGATGGAGACGTTCAAATGCGAAAATTCTCTCTGCTATTCATTTGGGATTACTAATTTTTTAGCCACAACAAAAAATAGGTAATTGAGATGCTAATGTAGAAATAAGTGGATCTTGGATAATTTATATGGTTGACAAAGTATCATCAAAATGTAAAATTTTGAAACAGTACAAGTTGCAATGTCTAATTTCATTGTTATGCGGTTGTACTTGACTATATATATATATATATAGAGAGAGAGAGAGAGAGAGATGAATCGGTATGAATGATTTTTTAAGAATAAGAATAATCCAAACCATTGATTTTAGTAAATCAATGGACAAGATTTATTTTCGTTGTCTACAAATTGTAGCTATATATGCTATAATTTTTTTCGCATGATATTTTTAAGGTTAAATCAGTAATTTATTATTATTAAAAAGTTTTTTCCCCTTAAATATAGGTAACACACAATTTTAACCTATTTTAAGGAATTTCTTATTATTTATCATTTATCTTATTATTTTATATAGATTATTTCAGTTTCTATACTTAATATCTGAAAATTTATTTGTGATCAAAGCTACAAAAACCATTAAAAACGCAGATTAAAAAAAATTATTGATTCATACATGTTTTTCAGTTATTGCACTTGTGAAACATTTTTGTAGCATTTTTAGCATATTCATTTTGCACATAAACATGTAAAAAAATTTATGTATTCATGTATACCTGCTTTTCAATACTTATTGCACTTATGTAATATTTTCGTAGCATATTTAGTTTATTCATTGTGTACATATACTAAAATTTTGTAAATTATTGTCAAATAATTTGATTCTTTATTCGTACATATGTTATGTTTATTTGTTTTTGTTACATTTGAGTGTTTTTTTTGCACATATACATATATTTTGTAGCACATATATATCAATAATATTACATATGTACGAACAACATATAAAATGAACTCGACAATTATTTTCAAATTTTAGTAGTATGTGCAACGAATAAGTAAAAAATGCTAAAAATATTAAACCGGTGCTATAGTCCGAATCACACGTATGAATCAATATATAAATTATTTTACTTGAGTTTTCATGGATTTGCTAGTTTGAATCACAAATAAATCAGATATATTAAGTATTGAAACCGAAATAATGTTGTAGATAATAAATTAAAGGATATATTACAAAAATCCCTAAAAATAAGGATAAAATCATGTATTACCTTGAATTAAGGAAAAAAACTAATTCTTATAAGATTAAATTACTTATATAACCTTGGTCGAAAACATAAGTAAAAATTTATAGCACATATAGTTATTATTCGTAGCATAACGAAAATCAATCATGTCCATTGATTTACTAAAATCAATGGTTTAGATTTATTCTTATTTCTTACACTTATTTTCATTCTCACATGAACCATCATTAATATATATATATATATATGTTGTGTGTTTCGGGTTCGATTAGATAATGAGGATCTGATTCTAGGTTATGTTTCGAAAAAAATCCGACGTAGTTTTATATGGATACTACTCGGAGATAAAGTCAAAATTGAAGTAAGTCGTTATGACTCAACCAAATGACATATAATTTATCGACTTTGAAATAAGGATTTAAAAGATTAGGTGATTTTTATTCAATATGATTCAAGATTAAAAATTTCAAGAAATTTATTTTCTACCAAGAAGTAGATTCAGAATTAAGATAAGGAATGACAAATATGAAAAAAAAAAGAGTTTCCATTCGTAAAATTTGTGAAAAATGTTGTCTAATCCGTAGACAGGGGTGCATTAGAGTAATTTGTTCCAACCCGAGACATAAACAAAGACAGGGATAATCAGACTCTCACTAAAGGGCTCAGTGTACAAATAAAGAATATGTTTTCACAAGGGTGAGTTATTGTAAAAACTTTTTTTATCCTACAAACGTGAGAACAATGCATTCTCCATGAAAGTTATTGCATGCATTAGAAAAAATAAACTGAATTTTTTCTTCTTATGTGATTCGAACACGGGTGGTGCACAATGCACTCATCCAGCAAAGTGGTGCATCAACGTAGATCTTTGCGATCTAATAGTTGAAAATGGCTTTTATATTCTCACTTTCAATAAGGTTTTTATTTGAACATTCTCATATATATGATCAAAAACCAATCAAAAATTATAAAATAAGAATCATTTTCAGCTCTTGATTCGTGAAGATATACGGTAAATTTATCACATTACTTGATGGATTCAAACACCTAGGTTCGAATCTCATGAGGGACGAATTTTTGTTTTTATGAATTCAGACACTTACACGGCAAATTCAGACGCTTTCATGGTGAATTCAGATAATTTCATGAGTTCGTAGTTTATACGTTAAGGAGAAAAAAAGAATAAATACAAATCATGACATATTTGTAATAAGATTAAAATTGAAAGAGTTGTATTTATGTTAAATTTGATTCTCTCTCCTATTCTATTTTATACTCATGCAATCTCTATACTCTTTTACCTTTTTTATTTTCTTTATTCTCTATACACATTTGCAATTTTTTGTACTAAGTTTAAATCCTTCTACATAAATTTGCAATTCGAAGAAACTATGTTTGTAATAAAAACTTATATATATACAACAATTTCAATGTACTCATTCTAAATTTTAATTTTTTACAATTAATAAGTGTATTGTTTGCAGCTTACAGTGTAACACGTATTTGCAATATGTGTGTCGAAAACCTAATCCTAAACATGTTTAACTCCAAGAAATACAATTATTGATTACAAAATTTTAGTTTTGAAATGGAAACTCTGATATTGTTGCAAATAGATAAGTTTTTATTGCAGATTACATTATTGCAATACAAAAACTTAGGTAGAGTCGATCTTATCTAAGATCAGATCCTGTAGTTGGTTGATCCCATCCAGACATGTATGGTCCAACCTGACCCATAAATATATCATTATGTCATTTATTGCGAATAAATGTATTATTTATTCTGAGTAAATGTATCATTTGCTTTGAATAAAAGTATCATTTAAGAATTAGTAGTCTGGGCCCCTAAGCTTATCCAAATCAACTGAACATGCTCATTTGTATAACTTATTGTGAATAAATATATCACTTGTTATGAATAATATATCATTATATCACTTGTTATGAATAATAAATATACTTCATCCGTCCTATCTAAGACGACTCATTTATTCTCAGCACGATTATTTAGGAGAAAAGTATAAAGTGATAAAAAGTAGATATGTCTCACAATTTTTGAATAGATAATTATTTCATAAAAATGGTGGGATAGTCCAAAAAAAAATATATATCATCTTGGATGGGACGAAGAGGGTATCATTTATCATGAATAAACAGATCATTGTATTATTTAATATATATATATATATATATATATCACTTATTTTAAATAAATATATTATTTATGAATTAAAAAATTAAAATTAATTAGTCGGAGTTCAGATTGAATCGACCCATGAGAGAATTCATCTTTATCTAAGGATGGTTCTACAAGGGTGTGTCCAAAATTGTAAATGTGTACGAGAGATTAGAGAGGATCTTAAGAGATGAGATCATAGAGAAAATAATGTGTATGAAAATAGCCGCCGAGGAGACGTGTAGCGCTTTTCTTTTCAAATTAAAACAAAAAAAATAAAAAATGCAAATTAGGCAAAAGTCGGACGTTGGAAATTCAGAAAACCACACAGTTCACTATAAACCGGACACGAGAGTACACTTGGCCCCGTCCTAATCCTAATTATCCAATTCTTTCTTAAACTATTGTAACGTTTTCGTTTCAAATTAAACAAAAAAATAGAAAATGCAAATTAGGCAAAAGTCGAACGTTGGAAATTTCAGAAAACCACACAGTTCACTATAAACCGGACACGAATACAGTTGGCCCTGTCCTAATCCTGATTATCCAATTCTTTCTTAAACTATCTCACACCTTATCCACAATTTTTTTTTTAATGAAAAGTTACACTTTTCTGGATTTGGCCCATTTGGAATCTTGTTTCATATACTCATTGAAGCTTTACCCGGCACCTGATATTTGCACTGCGTTTCAAAACATAGTACAATGGTTTAAGAAAATCACAAATGTTTGTAGACGATCGATTTTCAATATTCCGCTGTTCTAATTATATAAATTTGTTTTTTTCAGATATACCAAATATATAAACTTATTTTTATAAATAATAATATTTTTGATTCATTTATTAATATATTTCTATTTAATTTTTTAATTTACTCATGTATTAATTATAGTCGAAAATAAATGTAAACATATTAGAAAGTTACTTATATAATTTGTTTTTCAATAATTAATTTTAATTCTTATAAAATCTCAATCTATATATAATTAGGATGAAGAAAATATTTTTATTATCGTGTTATATTACAAAACACACTTGTCATGTTAAAATTGTCTTAAGATAACGATTAAGTATTCCTATTTGTTGCAAGAGAAACTCAAAAAACCAGAAAAATAAATAAAATAAAACCAATAATAGTTTATTTGTTAAAGGGAAAAAAATCAGCAATAGTAGAACTTTCAAAATATTATACTATTCACGAATAACTCGAAATATTCCCAAAAAATATTCTGTGTTAGAAACTACGTGGTGACATATAACTAACCCACACTAGTGGTGTAAATGTAATCCATCAACCGCCATCTTTTCTCTCTCTCTCTCTCCCTCTCTTTCTTGGCTCTCTATCCTGTTCTGTCCAAATTGAATCAGCATCACTCCGAAATCACTCCGATTCTCTCGCATTTGATTTTCAAATTCCAATCCCCAGAAATAGGAGAAATTTAGGTCGGGAATTTGTAATATTTGGTATACACGTACGCCACTTGAGATCTCAATGGGGAAGCCGAGATTACAGAAATTGCCCAGCATGAGAGAAAGGGTTGAAGACACTCTTTCCGCTCACAGAAACGAACTCGTCGCTCTCCTTTCCCGGTCTCTCTCTCGCTAAAGTTCCCTGAAAATCACATGAATATCTGAATATTATTCCACCCAATAAACTAGTGTGTATAAGTCTCTGTTAGGTCTCTTCAAAGTGGGGATCATATTATTACTTCTTTTTCTCGTCTTTTTTGTTAGTTGATTTTCGGTTTGGATTTTAAATTAAAGAATAATTTCACTGATTATTATGTCTTGTTACTGATTTTTATACCGTGTGTAAAGATATGTGGATCAGGGGAAGAGTATACTTCAGCCCCATCACCTGATTGACGAACTCGAAAACATCGTCTGCGTTGATTCTGCCAAAAAAGCTCTATGTGACGGTCCTTTCAGTGAAGTTTTGAAGTCTGCTCAAGTAAATATATTTCAAATATTTGATATTTTCCAATAGTACTAGCATAGTTTATATATGTGAGCTTATTTTGCTCTGGAGGAGTATCAAAATGGGTGGTTTTAGTCAAAACACTGTAGTTTCTTTGTTTCTTAAGTGGTAATTCGATGGTGTGCTTGTGACCACATAGTGTTTATAATGCGTGTGTGTTTACAAGATCATTGAATATTTTAAGTTAAGCATTTTATATTGTAGTTGACAGGAAATCTTTATTTTGATGGCAGGAAGCTATCGTTTTACCACCTTTTGTTGCTATAGCTATTCGACCGAGGCCGGTGTTTGGGAATTTGTTCGTGTCAATGTTTATGAACTCAGTGTTGATGAGTTGAAAGTTTCTGAATATCTACGCTTCAAAGAAAATCTAGTTGATGGGGAGTGAGTGACGTATTTTCTGCTTACTGCAAGCAATTTTCAGTTTCTTGAATAATTCTGTGATATTCACTGTTTTCACTTGCAATGTTCTTTAGGAAGGATGATCCTTATCTTCTTGAACTGGATTTTGAGCCGTTTAATTCATCATTTCCTCGCCCATCTCGATCTTCATCAATTGGCAATGGGGTTCAATTCCTCAATCGCCATCTTTCTTCAATCATGTTTCGTAACAAAGACTCTCTCGAGCCATTACTTGATTTCCTTAGGGTACACAAGCATAAAGGTCATGTAAGTTCTCACTGTATCTGCATGCACTTATACCACCTCTCTGTTTCAGCTCGTAGTGACTTGTGGTTTATTATGTTGTAACCAACAAAATATAAGTTATTCTTGGAGATTATATTTCAATGTAAGATGTATATTAACACCTATCAATGTTATTTGTGTCAAATGAATGGAGTGTTTAATCAGAATTTCATAACTTCCTAGGTGAATCAAACTAATACTTATCAAACGTTTTATCTGCATAGGCTTTGATGTTGAATGATCGGATAGGGAGGATCTCCCAGCTTGAGTCTGCTTTGGGAAAGGCTGAGGATTATGTTTATAAACTACCACCAGAAACACCTTTTTCCGAGTTTGAATTCGCGTGAGTTTTGTTCATACAATATTGGGCAGGAACCTACCTTTGAGAAGTTAGATTTATGTCATGTCATGCATTTTGTGCCTATATGCACAGATTGCAAGGAATGGGTTTTGAGAGAGGTTGGGGAGATACTGCTGAACGGGTTGTTGAGATGATGCATCTCCTCTCTGACATCCTTCAGGCTCCTGATCCTTCAACTCTGGAAAATTTTCTTGGTAGAATACCTATGGTGTTTAATGTTGTCATTTTATCGATACATGGATATTTTGGCCAAGCAAATGTCCTAGGTCTGCCCGACACGGTGGTCAGGTAATAATCTCTGCATTTGTTATTGGGTTTAACAACTGATGAGTTTGGTTTAATATATGATCTACATTAGGAGGCTCTCTCACACTCTTTAGATTTTTGTGAAAATATTCTCATTGTCGTAAATTCATAATGAGCTCTTAGACTCCAATTGTAAAGATCAAAAGAGTAAGGTATGGACTTGGCCTCCTAGCCAGTGAGAAATTGAATTCCTCAAACCTTAACAACATTTTGTGGCATTTGCAGGGATTTATGCAAATGAAATTGTATTCTTAATGAATTCAGTATGAGTAAAGGTGGAACTGGTAGAGAAGTGGATTTTTATTTTCCATCAATAAATATTTTCTTCTTGTTAGAGCTCAGCTCCTGTAGGCATATGTTGTGTGTCATTTTGACATTAAAAAGAAAAAAACTACTCACTGTTGAGATGGTATCTATTGTAGAAAGGGATTGAACACAAAATATTTTCAAATTTTTTTTATTGTTTTTTGGTCAATTTAATACAGAAATTTAAAGGCCGCGTCACGGTGGACTCGAACCCGAGACCTTTGGCCTCGGACATTAACCACTCTTACCACTATGCCAACACACGCACACTTCAATTTTTCTAGTGTGTGTCTGTGTTTTTGGCTGTCACTTTAGACCTACATTCCTTTTTTTTTATCTGCAGATTGTGTATATACTAGATCAAGTCCGTGCCTTGGAAACCGAGATGATCCAAAGGATTAAGAAGCAAGGGCTGAATATTGTACCTCGAATTCTTATTGTATGCTAATGTAATTACATTTATTTTCCTTTCTGCTAGTTTATGTGATGCTTATGTTTCTCTATCTTTGCCTACCTTTTCTTTTTCCAGGTTACTCGATTAATACCCGATGCAAAAGGCACCTCTTGTAATCAACGACTGGAGAAGATAAGTGGTTGCGAGCACTCACATATTCTACGTGTTCCTTTTAAAACCGAGCAGGGGATACTCCGCCAGTGGATTTCGAGATTTGATGTCTGGCCTTATCTGGAGAAGTTTGCAGAGGTATGAATGACATTTTCTGGTAAATTGCATATGAAAATGGTCAATTTTTGCTTCATGTTACTATAAATGAATTGCTATAAATCACTTCTTGAAAATGGTCATTTTTTCGCTGCTAGGATGCTGCTGGTGAAATCGCTGCTGAATTACAAGGTGTACCAGATCTTATTATTGGCAACTATAGTGATGGAAATCTTGTAGCTTCGTTATTATCCCATAAGATGGGAGTAACAGAGGTGAAAACTGATATTTATATTTCCATAGTTTTTAATTAATAAAGTCATTTGCTGTATATAACTAGAATTCTTTGCTCCTGTATCCAGTGTACCATTGCACATGCCTTGGAAAACTAAGTATCCAGATTCTGACATATATTGGAAAAATATGAGGACAAATATCACTTCTCATGTCAGTTCACTGCTGATCTACTAGCCATGAATCACTGGATTTTATTATCACCAGTACATACCAAGAAATTGCTGGAGCGTAAGTGACTTAATTTTGCTTATTGATGTCAATGTTTCTTGTCTATTTTGGATACACTAAACTTCATCTTGCATTATGGTTCAGTTTTTGTGTGGAGATTTTGATGCTTCTGGTGGGCAACGAGAACATTTGCTGCAAATTTTGGCTAAAATTTTGTTTCTTTTAAGGTCTATTTTTCTGAAACCGGCACGTTTTGGATGCCATGGACCTTCAGTAAATGGATTTCTTGAGGTCTTTGTGCCATAAACTCCGTTTTCAGATTCTTCAAATGTTATTATGCCCGTATTTGCCCCTAGATGGTATAAGCCTAGACAAAGTTCATTATCATACAATCTGATATTCGGTATGTCTAGGAGTTTAGTTTCTCTCTGATGTTTATTTTGAGAACCCAATAGTAAGCCTCAATAATGTGCATTCATACAACCTGGCATTTGGCACGTCAAGAAACCATAGTCTATACAAATTGAGTCTCGCTCTAAGTTTGATACAACTTATCTCTCTCAATTGTTTAAGCACCAGAGGACTTAGTTTACATCTTAAGTAATCCTGACTGCTGCTTTGATTCCAGGAAGAATTCTGTTGGTCAATATGAGAGTCACACAGCTTTCACTCTGCCTGGTCTATACCGTGTTGTTCACGGAATTGATGTTTTTGATCCTAAGTTCAATATAGTTTCTCCTGGAGCTGATGAGAGCATATACTTCCCCTATACTGAAAAGGCAAAGCGACTAACTTCTTTCCATGAATCCCTTGAAAAGCTTATATACGATCCTGAACAGAATGATGAGCACATGTAAGTGGAATTTACACGATGGCAAGTCCCATAGATATTCTCTTGTAAGACTATTATATTTATCATATTGGAAGAAAATCTGCCATATGGAAGTTCTATTGTCTAGGGAAGAATACTTCTCACTTCTAGGTTGCATCTCCTATTCTATGTGACAGTGGTACACTGAAAGATCCATCAAAGCCCATAATCTTTTCAATGGCGAGGCTCGATCGCGTGAAGAACATTACAGGACTGGTGGAAATGTATGGCAAAAATCCCAAGCTAAAGGAATTGGCTAATCTTGTTGTGGTGGCTGGTTACAATGATGTGAAAAGATCAAGTGACAGAGAAGAAATAGCAGAGATTGAAAAGATGCATACTCTCATTAAGCAATACAGCTTGGATGGCCATATAAGGTGGATTTCAGCACAAACCAACAGAGCCCGTAATGGTGAGCTCTACCGCTACATAGCTGACAAGAGAGGGATTTTTGTTCAGGTAACGTGTTTGCAACTAACTGCGTTTTATTTTAAGTTCTAGTATTACTTGGACATCATATTCTGGTTAAGATATACTCTTCATTTCTTTCTTTAGCCTGCATTCTATGAAGCATTTGGGCTAACAGTGGTTGAGGCGATGGGCTGTGCCCTCCCGACATTTGCTACTTGTCATGGTGGTCCGTTGGAAATTATCGAAGATGGTATATCTGGATTTCACATAGATCCATACCATCCAGACAAAGCTGGAGCCCTGATGGCAGATTTCTTCCAGAAATGCAATGAAGATCCCAACTACTGGGTGACTATATCAGGAGGAGCTCTTCGCAGGATTATGGAAAGGTAGCTACTTTTTACTCGGAAGTACATCATGAAATTCTGCACTCTAAGCTTTCAATGGAATTACATTATAAAGTTACGAGCATTCGGTGGAATTTATGATGCTGTTTATATGAAGGTATACGTGGAAGATTTACTCGGAGAGGCTGATGACATTAGCCGGTGTGTATGGCTTCTGGAAACATGTCTCGAAACTTGAGAGGCTTGAAACTCGCCGGTATCTTGAGATGTTCTACATTCTCAAATTTCGCCCTCTGGTGAGTTTCTTTTTCTTTAGCTTAATGTTTATGTCGATAACATGAAACAAGCAAGCACGATACCTGCTGCTCTTCGTGCCTATGTTTTTGCTTGACATGATGCGTGTGTTCTAGGTAAAATCGGTTCCTTTGGCTGTGGATGGTTCATCTTGAGAGCTATTCGATATGGTGATTCAAGTAAAATCCGCGAGTTTGTGTACAAGAATAAGCGGAGTTTGTATGTACTATGATTGAAGAGAATGACCACTGGACCTAATATTACTCTATAGAAAGTGTTGGCATCTTTTGTAAATTGTGCAGTAAAATAAGAAAGTATGAACTTCAACTTTGTACTGTACTTGTCAAAATTACGTATAAAATGTACAATTGTGGACAGTGGAATGTTTTTTTATGCTTAATTCGCGGCTCTCTTTTTTTTAATAGCGAGATTAGTATGTTATTTATTCCGACCAGAAGAAACCATTGTGTATAATCCGTGTAATTTCTACTAATTGAAATTTAATAAATGATTGCTTCTATTTCCTTTTTTACTCTACATCTTCCATTCCATCTGTTTAAATGGTCGAAAACACATACAAATCGTCAATCGTGTTCTCGAGAATTGAACGTGTTCTCGAGAATTGAAGACAAAATAACACGCAAGTATTACAAGGGTAAAAAACCAATTGGGATACGGGATACCTAAAAAAACTGTAAAGCAAAGAGAAAGCGCACTCGAAAGTCCGAATCTCCATTTTCGAAGTGGAAGATATTCCATAAAATCGTTTACAAATAATAATAATAATCAAATTAATCCCTACTACCCGAACCGGAAAGATCTGTTAACCCGTGGCCGTCAAATTCGGAAAAACGGAATCTCCGTCGCCGGCAGCCACTGATTCCCCTGAATAAAGTTGGCCACCGTAAACTGGCTGGCCTCCGCGGAGCTATTAATGACCCGGTAACCCGGCCACGTGACCCGGGAGCTGGTATTGGATCCGGGGCCCCGGTTCATATACTCCCCATAATAAAGCGTGTCGAGCGCGAAATTGCCGTCCCACTCGAGCCAGCCCTTGGGGTGGACGACACTCTCCATATTGGAATACATGAAGACGGTGCGCGAATACTGCTTCCAGGGGCGGCCGAGGTAGGTGGTGAAGTTGGCGAGGACGGGAGGAGGTCAGCGGCGGCGGCGACCTTGGTGTTGAGGATGGAAATGCCGGTGTTCTGGTTGGGGTCATCGCGGCCCTGGGCGGTGAAGATGTTGCGCTGGTTGGGGTTGGGGCGGCGGGCGTAGAGGTTGCAGTTCTGGAGGACTACTGCGGCGTTGCCGAAGATGAAGTCGACAGTGCCGTAGACGTCGCAGTCGCGGTAGAACTGGCGGAGGGAGTGCACGTAGAGGGTGTCCTGGTAGGCGACAAAGCTGCACTGGTAGAAGGCCGAGAAGTCCGCGCCGCTGCGGAGGGCAACCGCCTGGTGCTTGCTCGGCCCCGCGTAGTTCTCGAAGCTGATGCCTTTCGCGATGAAACCGTTACCCACCACGGCTGTGCGTACAATTAGTGTTAGCATGCATTTATTGGAAAAATGTATACGTGACTATTTGGAGCTACAATCGTTTTCTCTTTTGGATTTATTTTCTAACGTTAGATATATTATTAATTATTTTTGAGCTGGGGAAGGGCCGATTAAACTTCTCTATTAATGCAGAGGGCTTCCACCCTTTGAATGTCTCTGAATGAACCCACTACTTGTAATTTACAAGTAAACTCATTACTCTTTAACATATTATTTACAGACGATAGTACAAGAGCAGGATTTATCCAGTATACATTTTAAACGACTATATATGATGTTCCTCCTTATAACAAAGAAAAGAACATTTTATCTATATCCGTTGACAGTAATCTATTATGGAGTAAAATTTAATCTCACCAACTTCGAAGTATTAAAATTTTCTAATATAACCTATTTCTTATGTCGGTTTTCAATTATTGATTTACACTTACTAAAATATGCTATAGTTGTGCTATTCACAAAGCTAAGCTGTCCCCAGAAGCCCATTAATTTTACAAGGTTTCTATAACATAATATATATATATATATGTCAATTTCCATCATGGTCAATGTAGACCGACAAAGGGAAAAGGGCAAAAAGTTGGGTTCATCAATTTTAATATTGGAGAAAGGAAGAGGACCAATAATGGATAATGGTCCACACTTTAGAGAAAATTTGAAGTGTCATGCACTAAGTTGCACTATCGACCAGGAACGTCGGTGCATGGTGTATTAAGTAGATAAGAATAAACTAAAGACAACATTTATTAATCAATCTATATTTATCATAAACTTATGAGGTTTAGCATATAATATAACGAGACAGTCCGATGGTTAAGGTGGGTTCACATGGTAGAGAGGTCACAGTTGAACCCCACCAAACGCCTTTATGGGTTTGAGCGCATCACCCTGGGTTTCAAGTATGGTTTCTGTCTCAGTATGGTTTGCGTTTATCAGACAGACCGTGGGGTTTCTGAGTCAAGATCTAAGATAGCGGCTGCGGTTTCCCATGATACCAAAAAAAAAAAAAAAGTGCATCCCTCCTTTTCATTTTAGCTATGTACAATCACAATATATTTGGATATATATTTTAAATATACCGCCGATTTAAAACGACGATGAACCAATCTATAACACGCTGATATTGACTATTATCCACGACACGTACTATTTAGATCACCGACGACGCATGTGGCAGTGTGTGATCATTGCATAACACTACATTTCCAATCATAAATTCTTGGGACCTTAATCTGAAGGCGATGTGTTTTTAGATAATCTTACTTCTTAGACTTGAACCAAGACTATATCAATATATAGAAATTAGCCTTGACGTGATATTAGATCAAATGGAATCACCACTAAAAGAAAATTATTGGCAGGAAAGAAAGAAGAAAAATGGGCCCTTCTTATAAATGATGGTGGAATTCATCGGAATAATTAATTAATGATTTTAAAAGAATCGAAATCATAATAAGCAGAAACAAAAAAGGATAAGGAAAAAAAGACCCACATTAATTGTGTAAATTGATAAACACTTGATGAACCTAGGTCCATACCCCAAATTTATGAATAAGACATTTGTCTTTTTGTCTATGAGTTTCAAGATTTTTTAAACTAGAATTGTTGAGTCCACATATATTTGAAAAGTTTTTCATAAATTTCCTTCCTTACATTTAGATTTATACAAATATATTAGCCACCGACTCCAAATCCTCTATTCACGACAAACAGGATGGCAGCTTTAAATCATTAATGAGTACCACGGCCTTCCACTCTCCCAACGGGATATTGCAACACTCAAATTTCGCTAAACAAAACCCATAATATATCATACTACATTCGTGTACAATTATTTTATTCGATGTTTATAATAAATATTTTTTAAACACTATTTTTTATAATTCATTATTTATTATAAAATTATTCTTACTGTTCATAATCTAACCTAAGAATTAAGATAAGATTTTTTCTTCACTCAACAATACCAACCTCCAATTTTATTAAAATCTGTGTTATCAATAAATAATACATTTATTGAGGACTGATAAAGTAACAAATAGTTACACATTTCAAGATTCTCTCTTCGTGTCCAACTTTAACTATTATATTTATTAATTTGTGATAGGAAAATATACACGCTCTTTACTTCTTAATCTGGATGAATGTTATTTCTGTGTAAACTAATAATTACCTAAAGCATATAAAAACTTAGAGAAGATTCGATCTTGTAATCTTGGATTCCAAGTTCACCTACTTCACTCTTCCATTAACTTAAAAGTTGTTTAATTAATTATTTTGTTCGTTGTCTGTCATTAAATTTACTAGTTAAGACAAATTTTACTGCAATGGTTTCTGCAAATTAAGCAACAAGATCGAGGTGATGCATGCAGGGACCCACATCACATCTCCACACACTCTGACATGCAGACTCGTATCAGTAAACAAATAAACAAACAGTAACTGCACAAACCGTAGAGAAATGAAACCGAACTTACCAACTGTAGACGATCGGAAGGTTGTCCAGCCATCGACGACGCTCCGGTTCCCTTTGATCCACGTTTTCCCGATTCCATCTCCCAAAAACATGATGTTCTTCTTCTTGCTCTCCAGCTCCACATACTCAAAATACGCCCCAGTTTTGATGTAGATCACAAATCTCGTGTTGCTGTTGTTCGGCGCCGCCGCTAGCGCCTCATTCACGGTGCTGAAATTGCCGCTTCCGTCCTTCGCCACCACCAGATCGATCCGCGTCACGTTCACCGCCGCCTGCAGCAGCCGTCGGTCGGTTTTACTCAGCCAGGCTGGGAATCCGCCGCGCATTCTGCCGTACTCGGGGAAATGCTCCTCCTCGCCGGCGGAGGTGAGTTTTCTGCCTTTTTTTTTCTTCAATTTCTGCACCATCGCGAGCGAGTTGCTGAAGTGGCGCGAGATCCGACGCAGCCTGCCTTCGATGAAGCGGCGTGTATTGTTTTTGCTGTACGCGAATCCGTCGAGGCAGGTGTTCTGGTTCGTCATCGCACCGCTGAGGAGCGTCTGCAGGTCAGCGTAGTAATTCTCCGACGCGGCGGCGGAGGAGAGATCGGAGAGGACTTTGTTGAGCTCGGCGACGGTTTCGGCGAAGAGCTCGAGGCAGTCCTCTAGCGCGCGGAGCTCGAGCGGCTCCAGCTTCTTCAGCAGCTTGCGGCGGAGGCTGCTGCAGTTGGAGGCGGAGTCGCGCACCTCCTTCATCGTCACGTTGATCGTGTGCGATATCACCTCCGGAAGCGTCTTCCGCCTGAGCTCTGGAAGGTTTACGACGGTGGAGACGCAGAGGTCCTGGTACAATGTGCCGTCGCACGCGGACGCGGCGAGTTGTTGGACGTGTTTGTAAATATGGATTTTTCTTGGGGCATTTGAGGGATTTTGGAGAAATGTGGGGTGGAAATTGAGAGAAAATAGTGCGAGTATAACGAGGAGAGAGAGAGAGAGAGAGAGAAGGGGAAGTTTGGACATTTTGTGAAAATCGGAAGGCTTGAGGTGGTACTGCAGACTGCAGAGGATTGGTGGGATATATAAATGCTGGAATTTGTGGTCAAATTGTTTTACTTAAATAGATTTGATTTGTTGTTAATTAGATTTGAGTAGCAACATGGCTGGGCCAGGTGGCACGTTATATATTTATGACCTATTATCTAATATTAATTGAACTAAGATCTGTATTTATTTAAATATATTTTATCATAATTGTGTCACCAGCATTAATTGTTTACCGTTGCAATTATTTAGAAAAAAACTAGCTCCAAATGACTAATATATTTCCAAATACTCTGACTTTTATAATTGTAATAAAACTTATTATATCCTAGATATTTTAAAGTAAGACTGTATATTTTGAGAACATAAATATGTTTTAATATAACAAGTGGTCAAAAAGATGTGAACTGCTAGTGCATGTGAAAAGTCTAGTATGCAATGGTTCTGATATTTATGATGAAAACTGTCAAATAAATATAATTTTGAGAGTTATATTTGAGGGGGGCAAAGTTAATACGAATGAACTCAAACAGAAAGGTTCCCATGTTAACCACTATTTGTTTTAGGCTTCTATTTTCTTCTTAGCGATAACAATATATATATAGGGGGTTATGGTGAGACATGTATTAAGTGTAAGAAATGAGAATAAATCTCAACCATTGAGTTTTATAAAATCAACGTTCAAGATCAGCAAATTATAAAAAAAATCGCAGTACATTTGAACACTGGAAAAACGAAATAAGGGTATAATTGAGAAATATGAGATACACGATCTATGGAAAGATATCTGCATATCTTTCTTTCTGCCGATAGAAACCGAAGAGTAATCAATGTATACACACTTCACACAAAATCTGTAATCATTTAAGGCCCAGAATGCAATTTTCGTTGTAGCCAAAATTGATTCCCCAAATAAAATTAATATCTCTCTGCATCCCCTTCTGTACGCCGCCTAACTGGAGCACATTGAAGAACATTGAAGAAATCATTCAGAAAACGGTGCACGCATAGCCTTTACAAAAAAACTCATTGAAGAAAACACATTCCGAAAATGGCGCACCCATTAATCTGCCACTTCTCGAATACATCACATTGAATTAAATTGATAGTTTTTAAAACTCATTTCTCCCTCTCTTCAAGCGGATGTTATATATCTTGCTAAAACCCTAATTAAACTCATTTACCTCTCACTCTCTCATCAAAGAGCGCAAGAAATAGGGAAATTGAAATCATGGTGAACAAAGGGAAAAAACCACTCAAGGGTAAAGAAATTCAAGAAGGAGACGATTAGTTTTATTGCTGCGTTTTTTTGGGCATTTTTGTAGATATCGATTTTGTTTAATTCTGAAATATGGGTTTGATGTTGATATATGCGAGATTTGATTGTTTTTTTGTCATTTATGGAATACAGATTTTTGGATTGTGTTGGTGGTCCCAAATGCTTAATTTATTCACAATGCGTTGAAACATCCTAGTTGCTTTATTGTTTTTTTTTTTGCTACTTTTGTCATATGCCTTTACCATATACGACGTTTTCTATGAACAACGGTGTATCATCTCTTGTACAAATTGTTCTGTCATTACACATATGAAATTCTATATCATATATTGTTGTTAGTATTACATACAGTTATATAAATGTAGCACATTAAAAAAACACATGTGTAGTGTGATGATCTAATACGCATATGTAATATGTTGTATCATATCTTGGTTCATATGTATCATATATAAATATATTTGTATCAAGTTTTATAACTTACACCCATTGTTCTGTTATTACACAGATGAAATTCTATATCATATATTGTTGTTAGTATAACATACAGTTATATAAATGTAGCACATTAAAAATGCACATATGAAGTGTGATGATCTAATACGCATATGTAATATGTTGTATCATATCTTGTTTCATATGTATCATATATAAATATAGGGGATGGATCAAATGAGAACCATATATATTTTAGGAACTAAGAACTAATCCTAACCATTTATTTGATCTGATCTTGTGGTTGGAAATTAAAATCTTACCTGATTCGTTTATAATTTCAGTAATGCGTATAAGGATACTTTTGTAATTGTTTCAGATTTATTTACGTTAGTTTTCCTTAATTCATGGGATTTTATAGATCTTAAATAGTGTATCCTTGATTTGGTTATGTTTATTTATTATTACAGTTTTATTTATCAAATTTCACACGTACTCTGCAAAACAATGGACGCAACATGTAGTTTTCTTTTTTTGTTGTACAGTTATGATCAAACACCATCAATTTTTATGGTTCAAGATTATGTTCAGATTTTTGAAAATTATTAATGTTCTCAGTATTGATGTAGCGTGCATAATACCCAGAATGTTAGGCATATCTGAGTTCATATTTCTCTACTTACCGATTTCGTATGCATAATAGACGTATTTCATATGCATAATAAACGTATTTCATATGCATAACCATTTATCAGAGGGAAATGAATACAATACGTCTTCCGATTTCGTATGCATAATAGACGTATTTCATATGCATAATAAACGTATTTCATATGCATAACCATTTATCAGAGGGAAATGAATACAATACGTCTTCCGATTTCGTATGCATAATAGACGTATTTCATATGCATAATAAACGTATTTCATATGCATAAAAATTGGAATGGAGGCCGATAGAGAAAAATTTCGGGCCGATGTTTTGCGATTAATAATGGGCGTGAATAGTTAGGGCAAATTTACCATTAGGGAGATGAGAGGAGATGAAGCGGTTCGAGTAAATTTCGGAGGAGAGAGAGTTACGTTTCGGTACTAAATTTACTAAAACACCCTTATTCAAAGGTAAAACCGAAAGACGTGTATTAATAATTAAATTGAGTAGATTTACTTTATTTACAGATTATTAATCTCAACCATTAAATCTACTAATCTTGATGGTGTAGATTAGTTCCTATTTCTCTACATAGGGGTGGTTCCCTCTATAACCACCTCCTATAAATATATTTGTATCAAGTTTTATATCTTATACCCATTGTTACATTATTACACATATTAAATTCTATATCATATATTGTTGTTAGTATAGCATACAGTTATATAAATGTAGCACATTAAAAATGCACATATGAAGTGTGATGATCTCATACGCATATATAGTGTGTTATATCATATATTATTTTTTGGTGTATCATATAATATACCCATTGTTCTGTTAAAAATGCACATATGAAGTGTGATGATCTAATACGCATATGTAATATGTTGTATCATATCTTGTTTAATATGTATCATATATAAATATATTTGTATCAAGTTCTATATCTTATACCCATTGTTCTAATATTACATTGATGAAATTCTATATCATATATGGTTGTTAGTATAGCATACTCTTATATAAATGTAGCACATTAAAAATGCACATATAAACTGTGATGATCTAATACGCATATGTAGTGTGTTATATCATATATTATTTTTTGGTGTATCAAATAATATACCCATTGTTCTGTTATTGCACAGATGAATATATATATATATATCATCTATTGTTATTGGTATATCATATAGTTATATAAATGTAGCACATAGACACATCATTATAACTATTCATATCATATACTACGTCTGTCATATCATATCTTCAAATAAGAATATCAAATGATTGTGTACATCCTGTTTAAAAATTATGATGTCTGAATAAACATATGATTGGGTATATATCAAATTAGTGTATATTTGTAGCATATCTTGTTTTTGTGTAGCATATAATGTTTTTGGGTATATCATGTCTTGTTAAAACAGCATATATTTTTAATTTGGTGTATCATATATCTAAAAAAAACCTATGTTCTGTGATGTAAAACACATATAGCACATATCTTGCGTTACTGAACAGTTCAATTGTATATGTCATACATTGTTTATGTTGTATCATTCATTTTATATATATGTATCACATAGTTATATATATATATATTAAACTTGTTAGAATTAATGCACATTTCAAACTTGAGTTTAATATTGTTGGTATGGTAGCTGTATGTGTTGTTTTGAACCAACAGTTTATCTGTGTTGTCTTTGGTGTAGCATTTCTTGTTAAAACAACATATATTGATATTTATAGTGACTGTTTTTAACTTTAAATAATTAATGTCAAATATTAATATCATATTTTTTCATAGATCTCATTAAGATAACAGTAGCAGATATCATTAGGAGGAAAAATGATTGCTTATAGATAATGAGGCGAGTTAAGGACAAAAAAGAAGAACGATCCAAAGGGTAAATCTATTCAAAGGGGTGGTGTTATGGCCAATGTTAGTGAAGATGTACCTGAGCAACATGACGAAGAAAAACAAGAATGCAACACCGATGATTTATTTCCAAAGCTAGTGTCTAGATGTAATATGAATACATTCTTTAGCACACTGACAAGTTTAAATGATCGACAGAAAGCAGCAATAGATGAGTTAGGGTTTGGACATGTCCGTGATGTTAATATAAAGGAGCTGTCTTCGAGGCTTGCGTACTGGCTTGTGCAGAATTTTAATCACAACAGTTCAGAGCTCATTCTAACAGGAAATAGGAGAATTCACGTAACAGAAGAAGATGTTTATCGTGTTTATGGGTTCCGAAAGGACGTCGTATAGTTTCCAGATTTCAGAAAACACATACGACTCCGTTATTTGATGAATGGATGGCTTTTTTTCCTGGAACACATCGACATAGAGTATCTATACAGAAGTTGCATGATGCTCTACTTAGTTGTGATGATGGGGGTATTTGGTTTAAGATTCATTTCATGATTGCTGTCCAATCATCTTTCATGGAGAGCACTGTGAATGGTTTCGTTATTCCGTACATTCTTAATTGTTTGGAACACATTGATGAAGTTAGAAATTGGAATTGGGGTGAGTATATAATGAGGAGTTTGATTGAGCACAAGACGGTGTTCGTAGAAAAGAAAGCTACTGTTTGTTGGTCCAATGTTATTTTTGATGGTAATCACTTCTTTCATTTAATTACATTTAATTCCTTTCTGCATTGTTATATTGTTTAGCTAATAATTTATATTTTTGCAGATTTTTTATGTTGATAGAGTTTTATATAAGATGCAGTCTGTACCACGGCATTATCCAATAATAGGTAATTGGACTACAAATGCTTTGAGAAAGAGACAAGCATCTGAAATAAAAGGTGGAGTCTTTGGTGATGGGTATCCTATTCCCCCATTGAGATTGTTGATGAAGAAGACAGAGAGATCAAAAATGTAGGTGAGGGCATCGGAAGCGGTTTGTCGACAAGTATTGAGGTTGACATATGCAAAAAAAATTGCAAAACTGACGGTGAAAATGATGAAACTTATTGAGTCAGCATCTAAAGAACAATCTGTTTCTCGTTCGTTTCAACGGACAGTTGAAACATCTTTCAAGTCAATCTCATGTTCAACTCTTCCGGTGTCACAACAAAGAACTGTCCAGACTCAAGAACCAACTGAAGAGGGTGATTTTTTTTGGAAAAATGAAGATATTCAAAAGCTATGGGATGATGTTGATCTCATTGCTGTGAGACACCTATATCAGCAAGCTTGAAGACACACCATCCTTTAGCTTTGGATTAACTCAACTGTTGAGCACACCTCGTGGAAAAGAGAAAATTGTTGGTGAATCTGCAAACAACCAAGACCAGGTAATGTTTAACTTATGCATCAAAAAATTAAATCATTCTTTTTTGTTTTGTTTTTTTAAATAACTAACAATAATATTTGTTAGCATATGGATGTTGATGTTGCACGAAGTGACGTAGACATTGGAATTGATGCAACGCAAACTGTACAAAAAATTGTTACCAGTCTGCAAACTGAGGTATTGAATATATTGTTTTTAAGTGTAGCATATCTTGTTCTTTGGTGTTGCATATCTTTTTCTTTGGTGTATCTCATCTTCTATCCAGTATTCTGTTATTGTGAGTTTCAAAATATATATCATAAAGTGTACTGGGCGTAGCCCTTTGTTTTATATATGTAGAATAGTATAAATATATGTAATGTACAATAAATTTTATGTCATATATTATGATATTCATATCATATCTTTTGTATTAGGATAGCATACGAAATTATTCCTATAACAATCGATATTATACCTATATCATATGTTTATTAGTAAAACATTTTGCACATTATTCTTTTATGCTTATTATCAACAGGTTTGTGGCATATTCATATTAATGTATTGCACATACATTATTACATGTTGCGCATTATGCTATTATATTTAAAACGTTTTTGATTCAATGTGCATAGTTTCCAGACAACACGGGATGGGGATAGATATAATCTGTGAGAGAACATCACGGCCACCATACGGAAGGACATGTTGTTATTTTCAATATTATTATTTTATGTACCGTCCGTATATATTAACATTTTTTCATCCATAACATTGCTGCAACTTATTATTACAGTCAGCCTTGCTTCGGGAAGGAGGAGGAACTGGATCAGAACTTGCAATTGATCCAACTTAGAGGGAACGAACACAAGCTGAAGTAGTTGAAGAAAAGAAGGTTCTTGTTCCGTATAAAAGAAAAAGGAAAAATTAGATTCGATATGGTTGTATTAAGTTTGAACAAGTAGAATATTAGTGTTATTCGAAGTAATCTGGAAATCTGTAGTTATATTATGTAGCAAATATGTGGAGAAGACATCAATATCTATCTTCTTTTGCAATATAAATATGTATTTTGACTCATTTATATATGTTTGTAGATTTTACATTCAGTGACAGTTGAAGGAAAAAAAAGGCCAAGAAGTATGAGTGTATCGAATAAGCCTGTTGCTTTAAAATCTCCGTTTTTGGTGAGAAAGATCAGCGTATGCAAGAGTCTCACGAAAAAAGAATTAAAGTGTGGGATTTACGTGCTATGCAACTCTAAGGATGATGAGTATGAACAATACCAATTTTTTCCTTTTATGTTACGTATTATGAATTATATGCTACATATTATGCTTTATATGATTGACGTTCTATGTAAAAAATGTTCGTGGAGATCTATAACCACATTACTATAATGCTAATGATTATATTTTTATTTATTATTAGAGAATAGATTTTGTTTGCGCACGGAGACATAGAACTAACAAGAAAGCATATGGCTTCGTTGTCCAAAGATAGCATTATAAGAGTTGGTGTAATTGACGCATGGTGTGTGATGCTCAATAATATGAAAAAGTATCGTGGTGACGGATCACCAAGAAGATTTTTTGCAAGTACTTTTGTCGGTGTAAGTCTTAATTGATTTTTTTTTCTTAACATTCTATGAAATATGTTATATAAACTGCTGTATTAATATGTTATCTATTATATGTTATATAAACTGTTGTATTAATTATTTGGTGTTATTGTTGTATCATATAATGTATAATTTGTATCATATATGCAAGTAAGCGTATCACATTGTTACTAACAACTGAATCATTGCTTATCTTGTAGATAAAAAGATTTGTCATGTATATGACACATACTTGGTTATGTTATTAAGTATATCATATAATGCATAATATGTAACATAACTTGTTAAAATAATATTGATTTTGGTCAGCTAAAAAATTACTATTATTTGTAATATATGATTTTGTGTGATGTGTAGACTGATGCACTGGTGAAAAGAGATCTTTCTCACGATGTTCGAAGGGATACATTTTTTGAAAATATTACAGTTGAACTGGAGAGCAACCAACACATCAAATTAAATGAAATTGACATCGTAAGTTATTTTTCAAATTTTTTTTTTCATTTAATATACTTCGATACTAATTCCTATTGTTTTTTGTAGTTTTTTTTTTCCAATATACAAATGCAAGAAATATTTTGCAATATGCATTGATGTGAAGTTCGGGAAAAAAATTTTGATTGATAGTATGAATGATGCTGCAATTGAATGTCAAACGGAAAAATATGAAGACCTACTTACAAATTTGGTATGGTTTACATTAATTGTTTTTATATTTATTCATAAAAATTATGTAAACTGATGTGTTTGAATACTAACAATACTTATTTATTTTGTAGCATGCAATATTATCTGAATACTTGAGTTTCAGAGAACAACATGCAAAAGCTAAACTTGTTGAAAGTGGTAAGTTTGAAATTCCAACAATAAGATGGGGAAGCAAGATTAATTCAGCGGATAGTGGTATATATTTGATGCGGCATCTTGAGACATTCATGGGCGATGTGTCTAGAAAATGGGTGACTGGAATTACAGCAAGTCCTTGCAAACAACTTCTAACCATGCGAGTTCGATACTGTTCAGAAATGATTAGTTGGGATCAAAATATAATGAATGATACAATAATGGCCGGTGCATAAAAGTTTTACCGTGATGTGACTTCAGGCACAGATATAAAAGTAGAAACAATGTTGTTTGGTTAATTGTTTTTTCTTTATTGACATTTCAAAATTTTTATCATGCTTCATTGTTTGGTTGATTTAGTTTTCTTAGTTTTTTATGTATTGACATTGAAACAATTTTATCAGACTTGTATTGGGCAATGTTATTTTCAAATTTAATTAATGTTTCTACTCAATATATTTTTATAATATTATCTAATATACGATAGTATACCTATAGCATATGTTTATTAGTTATATGTTCTAATAAAGCATGTTGCAAATTATTCTTTTACATTTCTCAACAGATTTATATCATATTCATATTTATGTATTGCACAAACAGTAAAACATGTAGCACAAAATATAATTAATCTTATAAACATGTTTAAATTCCGTTTATAATTTTATTAATTAATATACTGCTATGTTTGATACGTAGTTCATTCAATATGAACAGTTTGCACACAACTCATAAGGGAGAGATACATAAAAACATCAAGACAACATCACAACCATATAAATTTATGATATACTTGGTAATATATGACAACATTATTCATTTATGCTTATTAACATGTTTGTATCATATTCATATTTGTGTATTGCATATACACTAAAACATGTTGCATATTATACTTTTATACTTAGCAACAAGTTTAAATTCAGTTTATAAATTTATAAATTCATATACTACTATATTTAATACGTAGTTCATTCAATATGAACATTTTGCAAACAACACAGGAGGGATATATACATAAAAACCTCAAGACAACATCAAAACCATAGTATTAGTATATATATGTAGCATATTAAAAATATATACACAGCACACGATATATAATATATATAGCTCTTAAAATGAATACAAACTTCTCATTTTATTATGTAGCATTAGTATATATGTTAAGTAGTAGATTATGCGACATTATCTAAAATATATAGCATATTATCTAAAATATGTAGCACATTATCTACAATGTATAGCATATTATATATCATACATAGCATATTATATACCGTATATAGCATATTATCTAATATATATATCTAGTATGCGTAGCAGATTATCTGATATTCATAACAAATTATCTAACACACCTATCATAATGTCTAATATATATAGCACAAATTATATATCGCATCAGGTTTTGCCTCAAATAAAATTCTAAAAAAATAACGACGAAATAATCAACTAAAAACTTAACAAACATAATTTTATACAATAGCAAAAATACTAAAAACAAAGTAATACCATACAGTATCAAATGATAATATAGCATAATAATAGTAAAATTACGAATAAATGTTTATACAATCTAAGACTTGTTATTCTCGTGACAATTCACGAATCATGATTCGTCAATGTATTACATTTACGACAAAGTCTCTTCGGCTTCAGAGCAGCTGCTATTGCCTTCTCCCTATTAGATTTTTCCGGTTTGCACTTCCTTTGGTACTAACAACAAAGGTGGTCAGAATCTTCGCTAACGGTTTACCTGACCATAATACTTCTCAAACATACCCTCTTTGTCTTTATCAACAACATTTTCATCAATAGCTACTGCAAATGTAGAGCTAGCTTCTTTCAGTATTTCCAGTAGTTGTGCCATGCGAACAGGATCACCATCTACTAACCCAATGCATTTACATGCTTCCAAGAATAAATCATTAATTTCATTACCATTGGAAGAATTATTGTTCTTGCGTTCTCTGTTGGCATTATAACATGCAAACTTGGTCCAACGACGACATATATACTTCTCCGGAATTGTTTTCATGTTCAAGTTCAGCATCATGACAAATATATGCTTACACAATAATCCTTTCTTTATAAAATTCTTGCATGAACATGAAAATGAATCATCAGATCCAATACGTGCAACTTCAAACTTGCAACCATCAATGTCAATGACCACATAACACACCAAATCAAGTTGATCAATAATAGACAATATACGACACTCATTTAAAGCACTTTCAATCTCAGCTTGTACCTTAACGAATATACTATTCGAATAAATAGCCGCTGCATGACGCTCAATAGGAAAGTGTGTTTTAACATCAGGTATACATGTCTCATCTTTGAAACTTAATTTGTGATGTGTATTTCGCTGCGCATCGAGAGCACTCTCATAATGTATATAAACTCACCAAATCCGATCTCGGATTAAGATCTCGTCTGAAGAAGTTATTTTGCTCTCGTAAAGTGAAGTTGTCTTAAACAAACCACTCATAGCAGAATCTCTAAAATATGCTGGTATCCAGTATGAACGCATAGAAAAAATCTTACCAAACCATTTGTTACCCGATAATTCGTACTCATCAACCATTTCAGTCCATTTTGCCTCAAACACATCGGGTTCGTGAATCTCTGACCAAACAATGTTGTTAAACTTTTGTTTGAATTCGAATCATCATTTAATGTTATGGTATCTTCTCGCAACTTTCGATTATATACCACATACAAAATCTATGACGTGTGCTCGGAAAAACTTCGCAACCGCCTTCTTCAACGCTGGATCCTCGCCGCTTATTAACATCTTAGGAGGATTTTTCATACATTCAACAAATTTGGTAAGCAACCACGAATAAGATTCAAAGTCCTCTCTGGTTAGCAACCCAGCACCAAACGTAACACACTTACCATGATTATCTCTGCCAGTGAATGGCGCAAAAATCATCTTGTACCTGATATATTAACATACAAAATATCAGTACAAAACAACCTATATAACAATGGTACATAACGTAGATAATATAAGTATAGATATACTACAAAAATCAATAATCCAATAACATATATATATTTACTATGCAATAAAAAAAATGTAATTATGAAATAAATTTAAAACCTAATAACACTGTTTATATGTTATAATTGACCTATTAGTGGAATATGTGGCGTCAAATGATACCGCTCACCAAAATATGATAGTTCTCGATGGATAGTGCGTCGCCCAAAAAACTCTTAACTTGCTTCATCTCATCCATAGCGTACTCAAACGTAAAACCATTGCAAAACTCACGCTATGCTCCAACTTCAGTAATAAAATTTCACAATCTACTCCATTAGCAAATGCCCTCATATCACGTGCATAATTCTTAAACTCAACGTTAGTACAACCGACATCCTCAAAACTTCCAACAAGTTCCTTAAAAGTCGAATGATCGCATAGGCCCTATGTTTGCCCTCCTGCATTTAGCAATAATCATTTCATGTGCATGGTTAATCTTTTTGTTACACTTCATAAGGTGTTTGAATGATTCTGACACCATATCATGATTGTGACCTTCAATGAAATTCGATACCACATAACCAATACCAGACTCCAAACGAAATACGACATGCGCCATACATCCTGATCTGGTAGACATCCTCATGCGTTTTTTACAACTAGTTTGTGCTTTGCTTGCAAGACTTAAATCAATTGATTTAAGACATCGCTTGTTACAAACAATATAACGCCAAACAATCGTATCATCCGTGCTTTTGACTACGTTGACAAACGGACTTCAAACCCACATTCGGCGAATAATCCGATAAAATTGTTCTCCATTCTTCAACGCTCGAAAGTCTTTCCAATATACGGTTTCATACAATTAGGACAATTTGGAATATGAAGTTCATCATTATTCTACGATTATAACCCAACTCGATAAAAAATAAATGATAACAATAAATAAAATGAATGATAACAATATGACTCATTTTACATTATTTATAACTACGAATATAATATATAAATCAGAATCAAGATTGCTCTTATGTGCAATGACACTCTAAAAGAAAGCTACAATTATATGTATATGCAATATAACGAAAACTCGAAACATATCTTTATATAATATCGCTTTTTAAAACATTATTCTTATTTTCGTAGCATATATTTATATAACAATAGCATATGATGTTGTACATATAGCATATGTTTATTGATTATATATTTTAAAAAAAATAATATATAAAACATAATATATCTTATATTAGAATCAAACAAATTAATAAGTATGGATTATTGTTGGTGGTCCAAAATATTTTAATTATTAAATTACCACAATTAATTTTTTTTTAATTATGTTTGAATTACATATATAATACATAAATATATTCACATACTACTTATATATTACCATCACTTATCAAATTTATATATCATATCTTGTTTTATGAGTAGCATATAATTATATTTATGTATCATATTAAATATATATACACAACTTAATAAATTGAATATCATATTTTATTTTTGGTCATATCATATTATGGTAAATTTGTTGCAGAAAACATTTTTCTTATAACTCTTCTCGTCTGTGTTTCTATTGGATATATCATACATACAAAAATCACTGTTTCAAAGATCGAGTTAAGATCACTGCTTCTAAGATCGATTTAATATCATTGTTTCATATATCATTAGGAATAAAAATAATAAACATTTTATAGAATGAGAAAGAACAACATACAAAAATATCACATAATTAATGAAAATGTAATTGAGCAACATGATGAAGAACAAACATAAACATACCATTAGAATCATTTTGAATATGAACTTCATCCACATTCTGTTGAGAATCTGTAATATGACCTTCAGGTTTATATATATAAAATAAACGATATTATTAACCATAAAATCAACGAGATGCGTCATATGACGACATTAACCATAAAATAAACGAGATGAGTCGTATAAGAGTAATAAAATCAACGATATTATTAGCCATAAAAACACCTCCTACAATTATTTTTATGACGCATCTCATTAATATCATCATTTTTTTATATATAATATGGTTTATAAAAAAACGATATAAAATATGCATCTATAAACATAAACATACCATTAAACTCATTTGTCATATGAACTTCATCAATATACGGTTGAGAATCTGTGACATCTGAAATAATAGAAACATGAATAAATTAAAAACGAATTAATACAAAATAACATGAACACATATATAATGTGCAACATTATATTATAACAGGAGCTACAAACTTGTGTAACATATGCTACATAATAAAGGTCTATGTTTATGCGAGAACCATTAAACAAAAGAAACATAAAAATCAATCTCATAAACATAAACATACCATTAAACTCATTTGTCATATGACCTTCATCCATATGCGGTTGAGAATCTGTGACATCTGAAATAATAGAAACATGAATCAATTAAAAACGAGTTAATAAGATATAACATGAACACAAATATAATGTGCAACACTATATTATACCAGGAGCTACAAACTTGTTTAACATATGCTACATAATAAAGGTCTATGTTTATGCGATAACCATTGAACAAAAGAAACAAAAAATCAATCTCATACCTAAGCCCTCCATTATCTTCGGAATTGATTTGTGATATGTGTTGCAAACGATAAAATGAACGAGAAAAAGAACGATAAATCAATCTCAGATTTTTTGCGAAAATTACAAAAAACCATATCAAACGCATTAACTACCTAATCTCATAATTGTAGCAACTGCCTTTTTTATATCATCTATAATTACAAACTTACCCTTATTAAAATCGAATGCAGTTTAAATCATTGCACACGATATGAACGTTTGCAACATTCACAATATCTAATCTAAACCATAGATCTCATTAATTAAAAGGCTGGAATTCATTCTTATTTCTCACACAATTATCTATTCTCATATGATCTCTCCCATATATATATATATATATATATATATATATATATATATATATATATGGGATGGTTGCTATGAGAATGAAAATAAGTGTAGGAAATATGAATAGATATATAAGTCTAACATATCTTTCATATTTGTGAAGCACAATCAAAATTACTATGTTGTACATATTAGTTTAGTACATATTTCATCTCTTCAGTAGCACATATGCTAAATATATTAGTTTAGCACATCTTTCATTCAACAGAACACAAAAGAGTTCTAGTGTTTGCACAATAATCCGCGTAGTACACAAAACACAAAACCGTAGCACAACCGAAATTAAATCTCAACCATTGATCCAATAATCAAAGACCAGATTCATTCTCATTTCCTACCAAATTATCATTTCCTACGATCCATCTCCTATATATATATATATATATATATATATATATATATATATATATATATATATATATATATTAGTTCAAGTGAAATTACAAATATTGGTTAGAAATAAAAATATTTCGAGAACTTTGCATAGTGCTCACAAGGAGTCACTCTAAAGAAAGTGAAACTCCCACACTACAATTGCTAGGACTCGATTGTTGGTCATTCTTCCAAATATGTGAGCTTTTTAATTTTTCTTAGTATATAATTATATTGTTTTCTCTATACACATTATATTGTATTTATATACTCACTCACACACACAAAATTCATGTTCGAATCTGGCCTTCCATTGAATTTAGCTCTATAATTCAATTCTACATAATTCCATAAAATTGCTATAAAAAGATATTTTAGCACCTTTGACACGTTGTCGTTTAGCGTTCAAAATAAATTTATAACCTATTGCCCATCACAGGCGTAGCCAGCGATAAGTATAGGGTCGATCCCACGAGAAGTTGGTGTAGCAATCTCTGATGTCACTTAAAAGGAATGAGGGTGGTGTAATTATTTTGATCTATATAGGTAAGGCTAAAGTAACCTGAAACAAACTCAAATGAAATATCAAATAATAAAACGAATCTGGCTTGGGCAACAACTTGGTGAACATAATTAACACTCGATCATAGGTGCAAAGATTTTCACTACATGACATGCATCAACCGGTTATAAGAGGCATACGTCGTGACCCCATTGTCACGCGTCACGCCCACGACGAACCCCTCCAAATCTATCATTTCTGTGTAAAGAAATGCAAGGACACCCTATGCAAACTATCTAACCCGTAATGCCCACGCACGAGGACACCTCAAGACATGCAAGCCTACATGCGTTATAATCTAAACGGACCGGTATTGCAAAGGCACTGCTAGGACTACTCCAACTCGCCCACACCAGTCGTACTATTTGGGGTGGGACACCGATACCTTAATCCATTTATTACTTGCAACCCTCTCTTGCCCACTATGTTATTCGCGATTAACACACGAGTTTGGTTAAGTTATATATTGCTCAGACCTAGTGCTTGAGAATACACGCATGCGGATCGTAATGCCCTACTTAGACCTCTCGAGTTATATTAATCATGCTTCACTTAGTTATACCCAAACCGAATAAAGACTTAGCTAGACATAAAATAAACAATCATGCAAATGCTTAATTGAGACCATCATGAAAAGGAAATAACTTACTATTACTTGAATGAAATAAACGGCGAGCCCAAAGTGTCGCCAACAAACATACGAAAAGCGAAAAGTGTTTGCCCCCGAAGGGACTTAATGTATGTGGTGGTGGTGATCGTGTTGAAGGAACGAAAAGTGTCATGAATGATGATGTGCACAAGTCGCACATTCATCCCATATACATAGGTCGAGAGAGATCGGCGATGGTGATGGCCCATGGGCTGGATAATACCTTAGGATTTCCTTGTTGATCGGTATTGTTTCCTTGCCTAGAGGGATTTGAGATGATCTCCTCCTGATTTTATGGGATTTGGCCTTAGCGCACATCTTTTTCGGATTTTGCGGGATTCATCCTAATCCCGCGTGTCTTGCCCATCACGGGTTGTTCCTTATCTGCATATCTTGCCCAGCACCTCTCTCTCTGTCTTCTCTTTTCCTTCTTCTCCCTTCTCTCTTCTCTTGATTTCTGCGTCTCTTCTTCACTTGGTTTCTGCTTCTCTTCTTCATTTCCGCTTGCCCATCAGCTAACCTTTTGGAGATTGAACTTGTGCGGTTTGTAAGGAGGTCACGCCGTGTAACGGAACAGCTACTGGGGTTAGATGCTCTGGCTGTGAGCGAAGCTCCTTGTGCCATCGGGATGCAATCGTATCTCAGTTCGTCCGCCATGCAAGTTTCCACTCCGTATTGCCCATTTCTTCCCTGTCTTGCCCCTGTAGACCAGTGTGTCCTCCCAGACACAAAACACAACAAGAAAGACACAAAAGACTCGATCTAGACCAAGATAATACACAGAAAAAAGAGCACAAAACTTGGGTTCGTCAACCTTTAAAAGATATACAAAATTGTTGGACAATATGAACTTATAATGAAATAAAAGTTTATATGAGATGGTCTCATATGGATCAAAATTCGAATTTAAATTTAATCATCCTTTTGAATTCTGTTTTGGTAAGACATATGGTGCTAGCCTTGTTCATAATTTAGCAATAAATATTTACCTCTTGCGTGGCCTGATTGTAGATAGATTAAGCAATTAAAAGTAAAGCATCGGTATTAGTAATTAGTCAGAGTTTCACGTTGCTAACTTGTAGGCTTGTAGCCCGGACTAGTTTCAAAGAACATACCAAATGCCAATATCTGACTTCGATTTCTTTAATTAAAAGTCAAAAGTTATATAAAATGTGTTTCCAGCTAGTTACGTATTTATTTAGGGGCATTGTTTTGTGAAAAATCTTTAAAAAGTAGTCAGGATCATCCGTCGGTAGCCCATTCATTAGCATGTCTAATGATGAGCACGTGATAATGTTGACATTATTTAAAATAACTAATATTTAGAATATAATAGATCATATTTGTAATCGCATATTTTTATTTTCATCACAAGAATTTCTCCAATTCTAACTCTTTCAATAGGATATAAATTAAATAATTTATCTTAAATTATAGACTTAATCAAGAATTTTAGGATATCTCAAATTTCTATTCCATATTAGAAAACAATAGATTAATCTATTAATTTTATATATTTAGAATAATCTTCAATAGTAAATACTCTTACTCGCAAACCAAGCTTCATTTGAGATGACAGGTCGTAGATAAGCCTTATCCCCCGACCAACGAAAGATATCACACGAAAATATCATGAAACAAACGAAAGATATCACACTAAAATATCATGAATTTGAATCATGTCAACTAGGTTTATCAATGAAAGAGTTTTATTGGATTGATCCGGAACTGCTTCATACTTCATTAAGAATGGTTACAATTCTGATTCCAAACCCATTTAGACACAAATAGATCCATACCCGACCCGATTGTTACGGGTTGACCCGGTCTGTTTTTTTTCTTGGTATATTATGGCTTGTCTGATGTGTTTTAGATATTCTATTACTAATTCATTATCATTTGTTATTAAATTATGAAAAAATCATAGAAATTAATAACCATTTGAACATTTTGATAAGTACTAGACTCGAATCTATAATTCGAGACTGATATCTAATAAATTGGTTCCATAATAAAATTCTGATACTTATTTATTAATTCTAATTTAAGTAAAATCCACGAATTAACGAATCTAATGTCAAACATATTGCATTGAATCATTCAGAGAGCGTATTAATAGTATGAAATTAATGGCGGTGATGGGTAGACATAAAAATTTGAGCAGACAAAGCAACCTCGTTTGTCAGCTGAAAACATGTTTTTACCAATATTAATGAAATTGGCACGCTCTACAAAAACAAGCCAACCACATTCTACGGCGTAGACATTGCTTGAACTCGTGGTATATGACTTAATTTACACAGCTAAATTGTAATATTCCAGTTTTTAATCTCAACTACATTAAGGATGTATTCGGATCCCAAAATTACGACAAATTTTTTTATTATAATTTTCATTTTTCTTGAAACTTATACTTAAAATCCGCCATATATAAAAACAAAACATATATCCAAACTACATGAACAAGCTCGTTGAGGATTGGAATGCCATAGTTTGAGTCCTTCAAAGTATATATTTGGATGGGGTCTAGTAGGAATCTTTTGTGTATTTGAACTAGGCACCAATTTCATCTAATTAATCTTAATTGAATGGATGACACGTTGAATAGTACGTGTTTATAGTAATGCATTTTATATATAAAACAATAGATATTTCACCCATGTATAATAATTACAAATCATACAAGAATCATCGATCCAACTTGGTTTCTAGATCCTGCATGATTTTTATTTTTATTTTATCTAATCATCCCCTATGTTTACATATAATTAGATAGTTTGTGATTTTGATGCCTTTTTTTGGTGGGCTTTAGACCGCAGGGGTTTCAGCTCATTATACCTGAAATGTGAAAATGGCAATTTTCACACCCTACATTAGCTTTTTATAAATTTTGGTATCTTGCAACTATGGAAATGACACCTTAACAATACATATTATTTTATTTCAGTCTTGATTACCAAAAATTGCAAAATGTTTTTATTATTTTTTGTCAAAGTCAAGTCAACGGCTTTTTTTCATTATTATACTCTATTTTTTGGTCGGGAGGATTCGCTCTCAACACGTTGTATTATGTTGAGTTTGATAATACCAGGCCTGAATCGGGTACGAGCCGAAGAGTCACGTAGCCTGGTTTTCATATTATTAATGCCACCAATGCAGCTAATTTCACCGTCGCATGCCTTCTTAATAGGAGATTATTGGATACTGACATTTAACACGCAAAATAAATTTATGATCTATTGTCCACAACAAGCGTAGACTTGTGGTAAGCATAGGATCGATACCCAATGCATGACTTACTTATACAAGTGGATTGTAGATGGGAGATTTTTTTTTCTTAATTTCTTCATTTTTCTTTTTGGGAACAGAACTCTTCCACATGTTTGTTAGGAAAATTAAATAAGTTATATATATTGTCAACTCTGTATATGATTGTTTAAAATTTTTAATTAATGCTAATTGGATTATGACTTCAGGCCTCGACTCATGAGCTCCTAGCAACTGTACCCTTTTTTTTTGGTATCATGGGGGAACCCGCAGCCGCTATTTTAGGTGCTTGAGACCCAAATCTCACGGTCTGTGTAATAGCCGCAAACCACACAGACACGTAAATCACACTTGAAAACCAGTGTGACAGGCTCAAACCATATAGGCGTTTGGTGGGGTTCGACACTGTGACCTCTCTACCACAATAACCCACCTTAACCATCGGTCATCCCTAGGGACAACTGCACCCTTTTCTTTTATTTTTATTGGGTTGTTGCCTTGGTAAATAAACAGTGGTTTGAATCCAAATCTTGGTTTAGATAGGGACTCTTGGAAATAAAATGGATAATAGAACTATAGAACTAACCGTTGCCGGACTGTATCATATTAGGAAGTGAGAAACATATATAGTACATCTAAAATAGTAGTTTAATGTTGGATCGACCAACATCACGGCAAGGTACATTCTCTAGCTCAAGATAATGAAACATGTAGACATGTAAAATTATAACCAACACATAAGAAGCAATAACAATGAATGATTAAATTGTCCAATAAGTAAAAGTGATAGGTGCTCACACTTCCTAGGAAGTATGTGTTCGTTAAATTTTCCCAACCATCAATATTCTTATATCAAAAAAGTGGACAATTTGAATCATTTTACCCTAGTTATTGCCTGAAAAATGAAAAGGCAAAAAAGTTGCAGTGAGAACAGGAGTAAACAAGGACTTTGACAAGAACAATTGAGACAATATTCATCTCCAAATATATATTTATATATATATATATGGCATACATAGAGCACCACGATCACAAAGCAAATCAAATAGTATAAATTCTCAAGACTATATCATCAATATTTATATACAAGTACTAGTTTGTGCACTGCACATAGCATAAGCAGAATTTAGACAAATTGCACCTTAATTACTCAATTGCAAGAATGTTGAGAGCAGCAGACAGCAACTTCTTGTGGAGAACGACGTATTTGGTGAGATCTCTTGCCATCCCAACAGCTTCTCCAGTTTTGTTCTCTGCTTTTTCCTCAAAATTGCTGGCTTTGAGCTGAGAATTGCAGAGTTCGACACCGGAGAGGCCAGCCCTGATGTATTTTTGAGCATCTGGATAAGAATGTGAGGAAACTGCTTCGTTTGCATCCTCAATCAAATCGTCGAGGGAATTGTATTGATCCATGCAATCAGTTAGAGCAGATTGAAGCAGTGGAGCAACGTCTGGAACTGCGTTTATTTTCCTTATGCCTGTCGTGATGTTTTCTGCGTGATTTTCAACTGACCTGTGTAAAAGGGTAGTTAAATTTTGCTCCATTTGGTTCGGTTTTTAGGTTTCGGTTTGCCGGGTGATTTTTAGCTACTTGTAGTTGGTCGTGCCTCGGGATGGCAACGGATCCAGGACCCGGTCCAGATCCGTTGATTCAGATCCATTTTTAAGGATCTGGACCCTCAAAAATCTGGACCGGATCTGGAGCATATATCAATATTTCGGATCTGGGTCTGGAATTTAGATTTTAAGATCCGGATCCGGTCCAGATCCGGCCCGTGGACCCGCATTATATATATATATATATATATATATATATATATATATATATATATATATTATTTTATTATAATTAAATTAGTTAACCTAAATAATTTCTATTCGTATGTCTCACCGTCATTCAATTCCAAAATCCATTTAGTTTTATATATATATATATTATTTTTATTATAATTAAATACATAATCCCAACTTAAAACTCTTCAATTTTCTTTTCAAATTATTCCAAACAAATATGTTCCAAATTTCATTTCAAATACTCCCAATTATGTATCTATCGGTATTCACGACGGATCGCGTTACTTACACCACCAACGATAGAGTTGTTTGTTGCTTCCTATTTTATAGTAAATCTGTAACTAACGTCTTCCAATATAGTGATAATTGTAGAAATTCTGAATAATTATTATAGTATTATTATGCATTTAGATTATTATGGTGTTACTGTGAATTATAGTTGATTAGAATTTATTTTAGAAGCGAAAACATATGGATCCGGGTCTAGACCCTGGACCCTGTGGATCTTATAGATCTGGATCTGGATTTAATTTTTTTGGACCCAATGGATCTGGACCGGATCCGGACCAAAGCAAAAAAAATCGGATCTGGATCTGAACCTAGCCAGATCCGATCCAGATCCGACTCATTGCCATCCCTAATCGTGCCCTAGAGATCTTGAGTTCCAATTACATATATCCAAGAAATCCTATGAACATGTCGAAATTTTTAGGAAAAATATAAGAATTGTAATGTAAATGTGGTGCATCTTTAGTTTTCTTTTCTTTTCAATTTAAGTTTTTAAATGTTGGCGTTTGGATTATTTGTTTTCTTAACTAATCTAGAGATGTCAATGGATCTCGGACCCGATCCAGATCCGTATGTCTAGATCCGTAAATCCAGATCTATTTTTCAGGATCTGGATCTTCAAAAAATAGGATCTGGCGAATCTGGATCGGATCCGGACCATTCTTCTAAAATTTGGATCTGGGTCTCGATTTCTGAGATCCAGATCTGTTCCATGGATTCATATAATATAAATGTATATATAATTTTTATTTATATTTATAAGTATATTATATTATTTTTCTTTTTTGTCGAAGTTGGATGAAGTAGGTTACAGAATTGGATGATATGTCAATAATATTATAAACATGTATCTTGTATTTGAGGAAATTTTGTATATGAGTGGTTTATTTGCTAAGATATGTGTGCTATTTCTTTTATTACTATTGCAATATTATGTGTGTCATGATCATGAAAGCAAAAGTAAATTTGTAACCAACATCGTCTTATATAGTAATGATTGTAGAATTTATAAATAATTATTATAGTATTATATGTATTTAGATTATTATTATTTTGGTGTTATTGTGAATTATAGTTGATTTAAGATTTATTTTAGAAGAGAAAACATGTGGATTCGGGTTTAGACCCTGTGGATTTTATGGATCTGGGTATGGATCTAATTTTTTTGGATCCAATGGATCTGGATCGGATCTGGACCCAAACAAAAAAATTCGGATCTGGATCTGGACCTAACAAGATCGAGTCCAGATCCGGTCAATTGTCATCCCTAAACTAATCTTCAATGAAAGGAATAGTCTTTCAACATGCAAAACATATGTAAAAATGCTATAATTAGAATAACGAAGATAATAGCTAACTCTAATCTTGATATCAAAGAAACTAGAAAAAGGAATTGCGTATAAAGAAATAAATTGTGTTTGGAAATTGGTAATGGCAGTCATATACGTATTTAATTAATAGTTATATATACCTGAGGGTGAATAAGGCGAGGGCATCAGCATCAGCCTTTTGATCCGGCGTGGCAGATTGCAGGGTTGATATGCATTCTGATTCGTCGGCGCCGACGCCGTGGCAAGCTGCCTGGATCAGAGCATCGCCGGAGAGCTTCGATATTTTCTGACCGTGGCGGAGCTGTTGGTGCAATTGGGGCCGCGCGGCGGCGACCAGGCCGAAGAGGAGTGCCGCTAGGTAAACAAACTTGCACAACATTTTGCAGATGAATTTTCGATTGCTTTTACTCCTCTTAGCAAATTGTATTATCCTTTTGTCCCCTTTTTCCGTTGTTCAACCACCGAAAATGACAAGCAAAAATTTGCTTAAAACAGATTTATTTTTTCATGCATGCAACTATTAGGTTGAAATTGAACGGATCAAGATTTAGCTCCTTCAAAACAGGTTAGCCTCAAAATATTGGGTTCGTGTTACATGAGTATTTTTTTTAATTGTTTGTGTTGGATATGAATGCTAAATCAGATTAATAATTATAAAATAAAAACAAAAAACTTAAAAATAAAATAATTGGTTAGCCTGAACACTTTTTAGAAATTTACCATGACAAGAAGCCCAAAGACCTCGAAATTTTGCAAGAAGTATTTGACAATCATAATTTATGAGGTTATTATAAAATATAAACTATCCTATAAAATTTATTGTACCTTTCACAAATAATAATTAGTAAATTAGATGGGCCTCAAATAATGTTACGGACAAACCCAAATACCAAATTAGAGAAAAGTATTCGTCTCCAAAATCTGCGTCTGTGTATATGTATACAGTACATTTAGATCATTCAAGCCCATTGAGTACTGTTGATCTATCACAGCATAATAGTACATCAAACAGGCTAGTCTGTGTAGTTAGCCCAGACTCATGAACCCATTCACGCAGCATATCTTATTGGATCATACCCTCTCTTTTTTCTTTTTTGGATTTTCACATATAAACAAATATTTTCTAGTTTCCACCATTTCAAGGTGACTGTAAATCACATTTTATTGATCTCTACTGTTGAGTGGATCTCGTCTACAATCTTAAATGCTCAGACAATGAACACTTTGTTTTGTCATATTGTAGATATCAACATATTAAGCAATTCACAGAAGTAATTATTGGGATTATTTTTATACGTATATCCAGCTATTAGATGCATGTCACTCCACTATGTCATTCATATATATACATATAATTGGATCTATTAGAAACTATCCTTTTTCTAATAACTACAAACCAATTTAATTTGTAGATCTTAATTATGAATGATCAAGATTGATTTTTCAAATGGAATGTATCTTATTACATACTCTCTCCTTTTTTTATTAGTATCATCGGCCCTCGGATCACATATACCAAGAAAAAAATTACATTTGTAATCTTATTAATTATCATGATAAATACATTTATACAACTAATTATTAAATTCTAAGATTATTAAATATAAATAAATAAAAAATATATCATAAATTTATTCTCAAAATTTATACAACTAACTATCAAATTCTAAGATTATTAAATATAAATAAATAAAAAATATATCATAAATTTATTCTCAAATTGCTAACTAGCAAGAACGAAGCCACATAGGGGCGGGGACACATGGGCCTCCGGCCTCCCAACTTTTTTGCAAAAACACTTGTTATGGCTTTTTTTTCCTTTTCTTTCTTTCCTTCTATTTTTTGCTCTTCTTTTTCCTTTTTTTAGTTTGTGCTTTTTTTTTCCCTCTCTTTATTCTATTTCTTTCTCTTTATTTTGGAATCTTTTTTTCTTTTTCCTTTCTTCTGTAATTATATATTTTTATGTTTCTCTCTATTTTATGCTCTTTCTTTTATTTTCTTTCTTGTGCTGATAAAATAAAATATGTATGTAAATAATAACACTATATATATGAATTAACTCTTAACTAAACATGTGTGCTCATTGTAGTCTAACGGGTTAGGATTTTTGTCTCGCATTTAGGAGATCTTGGTTCGATTCTTCTTAGTTACATATTTTCCTTTTTCTTTTTTCTATACTTATTTTCTTTTCTTTCCTTTTTCTTTTTTCTATAATTTATTTTATTTTGATAAAATGTTCTTTCTTTCATTTTCTATAATTTTATATTGATAAAATAAAAGATATATGTAACTAATAAAATTTTATATGTGAATTAATATTATCAAACCAATTTCTAAAAGTATTATAATAAACTCATTATATTATTTAAATTATTATTATTTTATAATTTTATTTTATTACCTTTTAAAGTTATAATTAATTGATCCCCTAAAAAAAAAAATCGCTTATTCATCGCTAACTAGTATACTTACTAAAAACAAGAAAAAATATAATAATGAGACACTTAATAAATAACGGAGGATATATAAGTTAAGATTTTCTCAATACTATACTTTTTTCACTTGTGAAATTATGATTTCTCTATTTTTATATTTTTCACGCATAATATAATGCTTTTCGATTATTGCAATTATGTTGTTTCTAGTTACTAGGATAAGAAGAGTTTCTATTTAATAAAAAAGTGGAGATTTTTCCTGTGACTAAAATGAAAGGGAGCGTGAAATTTACCCAGTACGTGTCGAAAATAGCGGTTGCAAGTTACTCATAATTTTTTATTTTATTTTTAAAGTAGAGTGTTCTGCCATTTCTTGAATCTTGATAGCACACGGTGTACATTAGTGCATCCATTTAATGTTATTGATCGATCTGATTTTTGTAAGGTAATAAATGCAATAAAGAACACGAGGAGTTGACGTGGTTCGATCTTTAAAATAGATCTACGTCCACGGAGCAAGAAAGTGTATGTGTATTTGAGTGTGTAAGAAGCGATTACAAAGAGTGTAGATGATATCTTCCCTCTAATCTAGCCTTTATTTATAAACCATCATATTGAGTTTGACTCTAATTCAAATTGAGTTTGACTCAATAAGGATTCTTTAGATATGCATCCGAATCTTCCGCTTCTCCAATTGCGATTTGAGTTGTAGTTGGTTGAGGAGTCTTCGGGCCGAACTCACATAGCCGAGCTTAATGTCGGGCCCATTTATATTGGGCCCGATGCTTGGGCCTAGTAGTTGGGCAGATCCTATCATATCCCCCAAAAAGACGTAGAAGTGAGGTCGTGATGGAGGATACCTCACGAAATTCATGGTCCGGCGAAGTTGTATGTCTCTCGCTTCGCCGGCCGGCATTTGCAAGTCGTGTGTCGCCTTCACCGCCGAGACGTTTGCCAAAGTTGTACTTAGCTTGGCTTCGCCGGGCGGGGCGCCGACCAGATGTCGCTGGCATTGCTTGTCGGTGCGCTCGCCGTCGTATGTCGCTGGCCGCCCTACCGAGGCGTTCGCCGGTTGTACGTCGCTGCTTCGCCGCCGAGGCGTTCGCCGGTTGTACGCCGCTTCGCCGCCGCCGAGGCATTTTGCCGGTTGTATCGCCGCTTCGCCGCCGAGGCGTTGCCGGAGTTGTATGTCGCCGCTTCGCTCCGCCGGGCGCTCGGCCGGTTGTACGCCGCCGCTTCGCCCGCCGGGTGTTTTGCCAAAGTTGTACGCCGCTGCTTCGCCGCCGAGGCGTTTCGCCGGTTGTACGCCGCTTCGCCGCCGCCGGCGCTCGCCGGTTGTATGTCGCTGGCCGCCCGCCAAGTCGAATATGTAACTTTGTCGAGGTCGGTAGGCCGACGAAGGCTCGGGATGCGGCGAAGAAGGAGGCCGCAGCTCGGCGGCGGCCGAGGTGGCGAGGAGGCCGAGGTCGGCTCGTGGAAGGCCGATGCGGAGGTGGCCAGGTATCGAGAGGCCGAGGCGAAGGCGGCGAAGGTCGAGGTCGGCCTGCGGAGGGCCGAGGCGAAGGCGGCCAAGGCCGAGGAGAGGTCAGCCTGCGGAAGGCCGAGGCGGAGGTAGTTCGTCCTCGTGTTTAAACGAAGGTAATTCATCCTCGAAATAAACGAAGGTAGTTCGTCCTCGATTAACGAAGGTAATTCATCCTCGAAATAAGCGAAGGTAGTTCGTCCTCGATAAACGAAGGTAATTCATCCTCAAAATAAACGAAGGTATAGGTTCCTTATTTGTCGAGTTTTATCGATAGGGTGGTCCCCTCACGCGCGTTTATAATTCGTCCTCGTAATTAAACGAAGGTAGTTCGTCCTCCTTAGAGGGTAGTTCGTCCTCTAAGGAGGGTAATTCGTCCTCCGTAGAGGGTAATGTTCATCCTCCGTAAAGGGTATTGTTCATCCTCCGTAGAGGGTATTGTTCATCCTCCGTAGAGGGTATTGTGGAAAAGGTGGTATGCATAAGTGACAAATGAAATATGCAAGACATATGAAGTAAATAAAGAAAATATTTTATTAATGAGACACGACGTACCGGATAAATGGGCGAGCTTATATGACCCTTTTTCGAGGACTTCTTTAATTCGGTATGGTCCTTCCCATGTGGTCTCTAACTTGCCGAGCTTTGCAGCTTTACTGACTTCGTTACTTCGAAGTACGAGGTCGCCTACTTGGCATTGTCGGGATTTGACACGCTGGTTATAATACCGAGCTACTTGTTGCTTGTACCGAGCTTCTCTAATGTAGGCGAGGTCTCTCTTCTCGATTTCTGCGGGATTACTGCCTCGGTTTCCTCGATCATCCTCTTTCTTCTTTCTGTCAGAGGGTTCCACCTTGTCAGCTTCACGCTTTCTCCTGTCCGCTTCGTCTGCCTTGGCGAACCGATCTGCTATGCGCCACAGCTCCGACGCGGTGCGGGGCTCGTACTTGACGATCTCCTCAGATAGGGCCCCGACAAGATGCCGCTCGAAAGCCGAGATAATGAGGAGGTCGCCTACATCCTCGACTTTTAGCTCTCCTTATTGAACCTAGTCATGAAATCGTTGATGGACTCGCCGGCCTTCCTCGCGGTGAGGAGATGAGCCGATGTGGTTTTGGACTCGGCTTTTGGAAGAACCTTCATGAAAGGCTTCCATTAGATCTCGGTAAGATCCAATACTACCGGAGGTAAACCGTCGAACCACCGGCGGGCGTTGTCGACCAAGAACTCCGGAACGGCTTGCACATGTGGATGGTGTTGAGACGGTGATTGATCATGTTATACCGAACCGAGAGGAAGTTTTGTGGATCCCGCATCCATCATATGGGCGATACCCGACTGTGCTTGTCCGGAGAGGTATCGGTATCTCGTTAGAAAGGGTAATAATCTTCCCATATCCATCGAACCCGCCTCCCGGGGACGATGTCGAGTTCGTCGGTGGACTCGTTGTAATTATGGGGATCGACCTCGCAGCGATCATGACGACCGTCCCACGTTGCTCATCCTCGTACGATCGGTTTGAAAACCGACTTTCAGAGGTATTATTTGCAACACGAGTGCCTATCATCCGGAGGTCGGGGATTCACCTCATTGTTCCGCCGTGCTTTGATGAGGCTTGCGCCCTTTACTTCATGACGATGCCGACCTTGTTCTCTACCGAGGTACCGAGAAGCGCTCTTATTCTTTTCGAGGAACCATTTAACCGCCTCGTCGAGGTTCAATCATGTGCTTGGGGTTCTTCTCTGTTGTCATTACGACCGCCACTGCGGTAATCTTCTTCTTCACGTAGACGGGGTGGCCTCGCCATCCGTGCTCAACGTGCCCTTCTGGGGTCAGATCTCGATCGGGCTTTTCTCAAGCCACGTTTGGCGCCGCCGCCGTTATTATTGCCGGTAACGGCTCTGGATGTAGCGCTTCTTGTGTTCCTCATCGTTGTGATTGTTACTTGAGAAAAAGTGGATCGAAAGCACAGAATTTTCGTTTCCCACAGACGGCGCCAGTGATCGATCTGATTTTCGTAAGGTAATAAATGCAATAAAGAACACGAGGAGTTAACGTGGTTCGATCTTTAAAATAGATCTACGTCCACGGAGCAAGAGAGTGTATGTGTATTTGAGTGTGTAAGAAGCGATTACAAAGAGTGTAGATGTTCTCTTCCCTCTAATCTAGCCTCTATTTATAAACCATCATATTGAGTTTGACTTAATTCAAATTGAGTTTGACTTAATTCAAATTGAGTTTGACTCAATAAGGATTCTTTAGATATGCATCCAATCTTCTACGCTCCAATTGCGATTTGAGTTGTAGTTGGTTGAGAGTCTTCTACCGAACTCACATAGGCGAACTTAATGTCGGCGCCCATTTATATTGGCCCGATCTGGCGCAATGAAGCGCTTCGTATCCTATCGCTTATAAATATATCATTAGCTGTTGATAATAGCATTCTATTCGATAACCATTTTACGAGTGTGCACGTCATTCCACTAACTACATCACTAAATACATATTTATGCACATATAATAAAAGAGTGGCACTTTCTGCCATTTTTTAAATCTCGATATCACATAGTTTAAGTGCATTATCCATTTAATGCTAAAAAAACATATCGTTAACGACCGATGATAGCATTTCATCTAACAACCGTTTTTAGTGTATGGTCGTCACTCCACTAATTACGTGACTTAATATATGCTACATATATATAATGAAAGAGTCAAGCCTTATGCATTTCTTGAATCTTGATAACACACAGCTTTAATGCTAAAAACTAGTGTTATCTTTACAACCAGAACCGAGATCCTGATCCAACATCCGACCCAAACTCCCATCCGGATCCGGAGCCCTTCACTTATCTCGCCCCACCGGATTCTGACCCGCAGATTCCTTTGAATATCCGAATCCTCTGATGAGGAAGGGGACAGCAAATACGGATCCCATCACTCTCCAGCCGGGCTCAAGCCAGAATCCGACCCGCGAACCGCACCCCCAAGTTCACATATTGAGACCTCTGTACAATCGGGAGGGCTTCCGACGGGTTGACCAGTAACCCGGATTCTACACAGCGGGCAATGGCGGTGAGATCGAAGCCATGCGTCTATACAACCAACGTGGAAACAGTGCTTGCATTCAGGTAGGGTCCGACCCATTTCTCCATCCTCGAACTCCGACAAGCACACGGCGCATTCCGGCAGAGATTCTTGATTCTCCGATTCGTAGACGAAAGTGGGAAGCGAGTTCAAGGCGCGGGGATCGAGGCCCCGGGAGGTGGCGGCGGATGGCGGGGCGGCGGGAGAGATGACGTGGAGGAGATGGTGGTCGGAGCGGTGGAGATGGCGGTCGAAGCGGCGGCGACGGCAGACGTGGAATGCGACTATGACGAAGCAGGCGAAGAAGAGGATGGTGATGGATGAGATCATGATCTTGCCCTTGAAGGCGTAGCCGATTGAATCTTGATTTTTCTCGTCCATTATTTCTGTGGAAACTCGAGGAGAGGTTTGAGGTTTTTGAAAGGTTTTTTTTTTCAAGATTTTGAGAAATATATGTATATGATATATTCGTATACATATATAGATCTCTACTAGAAGCCCATGATTTTGGAATTACTAGATTCTTGGCCACTTATTGCACTTCGATTTTATATATAAAATGATACGTATCAATGCGAAATTACATAATGATAGTTGTCCAACCGTTTCGACTAAAATTGGATGGTTTAATCATGAAATTTCGCTACTTCCTTTTAGATTTACATGGATGGTCAACAAAGAAAAAAAGTTACTTATATAAATATCTAGATAACGATCGAATTCAAATGTACAAGGACCATTGTTTTAATAAATACAACGCAATTGATGGTGTTGCCTCATTGCCTATCATTTGCATAACGCAACGCACCAATTTAATGAGCTCAATTCAAGAAAGAGGTACTTATTCGGTTTTATAGTGAAAATAAATGATGACTACCCTACAAGTGTAAATGTATATAATGCTGTAGAGTTGTACGAGTCATTATTCAAATCTATGTGTGACATTTTGTAAACGCTAGATTTTAATGAAATAGTAGCTTAAACGAATTAGGAAAACTGTTTTAACTTTAAAATGACTGATTCTATCCATTTAGGTGGAAAGAGGAGGAAAAGACGGATCGTTGGCAGTTGCTCGGCTGAAAAAAGAGGATAACAGGGAAAATTCAATTCTATAGAACATGTATGTGTACCATATCATCTCTCACATGATAATATTTTATTTATCATGTGAGAGAGGATGTAATACACTTACATGTTCTATGAAAGTTCTCGGATAACAGATATATACATTTATATTATTGTGGAATCTAAACCAGTTTCCCCTTCTCATTATGCCCGTGTACGAAAGGTGTATCTTAACAAAAGTATATATAGATATATGAAATGAAAGATTTATTTGAAGTAGAGTATCTAATATTTATATTAGACCTTGTCCGGTATGGAATCTACACTACATAACTCTTCAATTTCACATTTTATTGATTGTCACGTCATTTGTATAACAATATTGCTAGTCTGTAATAGAAAATGAAATACGAAATCAATTCTCTCTCTAGTAAGTGAAGGAATCTGCATAACAGTTGCGTCAACATATCCGAGTTGGCTAAAGTTATTCGCCATAATCCTTCTTCAAGGATAAAACTATTGCCTGGGACCATTTCCACAGGCGACAGATTCTTGATTCCCAAAGCTGAAATGGACTTACATTTATCAGCTTCTTCTCACAAATATACAAGTATATGACTATATAATCACTTCCCAACACATTTCCTTCTTCTTTTTCTAAATGACGAGGAAAAGCGTTTGTTCGAGTTTAAAATCTCGCATGCCCAATCGGAAACTAGTATTCCTCCGTCTCGCTTAAAGTTGCCTCATTTTTTTGAATGCGATTTAGGAGAAAGGATAAAGTAGTTAAAGTGTTAAAAATGGATAGGGTCCATACTTTTTGAAGGGATAATTATTTCCTAAAATGGAATGAGACATTTGTAATGAGACAACCCAAAAAGAAAAGTGAGACATTTTAAATGGGACAGAGGGAGTAATAAACAAGGTGGGCTTGAGAAGCTCGTCCAAAAACAACATCGCAACAACTCACTAAAGACCCATTATCTTCCGAATTCATAATCTAAAAAGTTAACGCATCATCTCACCTAATTTATTGAAGGGCAAATCTATATATAGCTCTCGTTTTCTAATTGGATAAATATCAATTTATGTCACAATGTTTCACAATTTTTCATTTAATTTTTCAATGTAAACATATTGTTATTTTAATCCCTATCATTTCAGAAAATTTCTATTAATATCTTATCGATCAATTTTCAACGTACAAGCATTTACGTGGTTATATGAGTTACATGTTGGACTCCATATTAATATTTTTCTAAAACGTGGAAAGACTCCTCTAAAACGAATTGTTCCATCTCTTTCCTAAAAATCACAAAAACAACACAGAGCTAGCGGCCCCGACAACCTTAAACCAAGGGTTTTCGGCCGAGAAAGGACAAGAAGGGAGCAGTTGTTCAGCCCCTGTTCCACTATGCGAGGGAAGTGGTGGCCACGGTAGAGTTGAAGCAGCTGCGCTGCTACACTGCTAACCTTGCCGGGTGAGAGGATGCGGCACGAGGATGGTCTCTAGCGGCACTCTCGTTGGAATCCCATATTCAACTTTTGGGATCTCAATATGGTTCAAAATCCCAAATTTTCAAACACTGCATAGCCCCCCACTCTCCTTGAAGCCTTTTTCTGGTGTATATTTTCAGCAGAGGCTACTTCTAATAACAGTCTTACATATAGCTAATTGAATTCGCTGAAGTAATGTTTGTTTGTGTGTGTGTGTGTGTGTAGTTTTAAACAAAGCAACAAACTTAAACAAAAAAAACTTAAACATAAAGCAAATAGTTAATATGCTGTCATATAATACTATTGGTACATAGATATTCTCTGATACAACTTGATTTTTAAAATGCAATTTCAAGCCTGCAGTTGAGCAACACAAAACAGAAACAAGGGTAAATGCACTTTTAGCACCATAAATAAGAGGATTGGCACAATAAATCCTACAACTTTGATCTTTTCTTGTCCTAAATTTAGCATTTTTCCGCATGAAAATACAAATTATGAGATTCCCATTCAAGAATCTCATAATTCAATGAGTTTTCAATGAAATCTTCCGGAAAAAAGTGTTCATCTTCCAAAAACGTGTTGAGTTCTGATAAACAATTACATCAATTCTTTAAGTTTTCTTGTTGATAAACAATCTCCTTGGAACCTCGTCATTTTCACTATAGAATCACATATCTTGTATTCTTCTGCAGCAACTAGTGAAACTAAGGCAAAAGGGACTAGAATCGTGCGATTTAGGAAGCTTTCTCAACTAATTCACCAATATGAGAATAAACATGCCATCTATACTTACTGAATCGAACTTGTATAATTTTACCTGAAACAACAGCAGGGCCCTAACTTCCAGCTATATCAGTGAGCTGCAGCGTAAATGAGAACAAATTTGTAAGAATACATAAAACCATGTCTGATTCATAATCTGGATGAACAAGACTTTTAAAAGTGATTTACCAAAATGTGGCAAAAAATTCGGACAAAGATCAAAACTTCTGAATGAAGTCGAAGATATGCTGACTGATCTCCTCCGGCTTCTCTTGGTTGAGAAAATGAGCCACTCCTTCCATGATAACTAATTCTTGCAAATACGGCACTTGTTTCTGGAAGCCCCCATTGTGTATATATTCCTTCACACCTGGGGTGTTGTATGTTAGGTCGAGATCTCCAATAATGAACTTCACTGGCACTTTTATTTGCACGCCTGTCCATGGTGCTGTGACCTCCCAATTCCTACATAAACAAGATGGTCTTACAATTGCCTACATAGATCGACTTAAAAACATCGACGTTGTAGCATGCTCAACTATATCATCACCAATTTATCCACACCATGCTCCAAGAATAGATATATGCACCCGAATAATACACATCTAATGAATAAAGCATCACGAGATTACATGAATATGATGTGTGTTAAGCCTAGAGGCGAAGCATTTCAAGATGTAATAAAGCAAATGCTATGTAAATCAGCAAAGTTAAAAAAATGCTGCCACAAGGCAAAAGAAAACAGGCCTTACAGGTCCATAGCTCGATAGTAGTTCAAACCACCCGTGAAGCCTCTCTGGTTGTATTTGCTGGCATAGTACGAAACATCCTCTTCGGACAACCAAGACGGCATTGTGATTGGTTTATCAGGCGAGCCCCCAAAGCCAACTGCTTTAGGAACGCGAAGAGGAGCAGGGTTCCTCGATGTCAAAAATTTCTTGATCAATCTTGCAGTGTCAACACGAGAAAACTCTTCCTCGGCCTCTCCAGGTTCCTATTTAAATGATTCTATAGTATAATCAACCACAAGATGGAATAAATTTCTTTAAAAAATCAAATGCGGAATTAAAAGAACATGAGACATGCCATTGCTGAGTAATTTGAACAAAATTGATCAGACAAGGCGAATTCAAGAGATGTATCATGTACCTAACGTCATCAAACTCTTGTTTTGTAAGACAACTAAGATCCTTTTCAAAGACTCTTCATCAACAAGAACAACTTCAAATGACAGCATCTATGCACTCAATTCAACACTCGGAGTTAAGATCAAAGCTATGAAGATATCCTTAAAAGTAAATTAGTGGCCACACACGTCATCAACTAGAAAGATTAAAATCCGAAAATACAAAACGTAGAGAGAATGTACAACAACAACTTCGATTGTATAGTAGAAGCTCTACAAAAAGAAATATGGAATCATTTTAATGTGATTTAATCGACACGAAGTCTCTTATGATGTAAGAACTACGACTTCACATAGGTTATCGATTCATATTATCAATAGATTCAGTTTAATAACAAAGCGATTTGTTTAGCTTTACATCCATCCCAACCAAAAACAAATTCGTCACTTCGAAACTGCAACAAATGCAAAAACGAAGCCAATTTCACCTTCCTAATCGAAACGAAATACCTGAAATCTGCAGATGTAATAATCGTCACCGAGAAAAGCCCGCATAGTTTCCACGGGCTTTCTCCTAGGATTCCTCGGCTGAAACACGACGCTCGTATTAACCAGAGCCCTAATCCGGTCGGGCCGAAGCAAACAAAAATTCCACGCCATAACCGCTCCCCAATCGTGGCCGACCAGAAAACCCGGTCCAGCCCCAAAGCATCCAACACGCCGACCAAATCGCCGATTATGTGGAAGACAGTATAGCTGGCGGCGGAGGGCGGGGCGTCGGAGTCGCCGAAGCCGCGGAGGTCGGGAGCGATACCACGGTAGCCCCTGGAGGAGAGGAACAGCATCTGGTGGCGCCAAGAGTACCAGAGCTCCGGAAAGCCATGGAGGAGCAGGACGGCCGGGCCGTCGCCGATCTCCGCCACATGGATGTTTATGCCGTTTGCTTTGATATTTGTATGCCGGATTTTCTCCATGTTTGATGATCTTCAGCCGAGAAGTATTGACCTTTGTACTAGTAATTAATAACTAAGCTCATCCAAGTTTGTAGAACCTATTGACAATATTAGCTCTATTATTTTACGCTTCGAAAAACATGCCAGTGAGTGAGACTACTGAGCCATGACTCTTTCCCAATTACCTTTCCAAATTTAAAAAAAAAAAATTAAAAAAAAAAATTGTAATTTCGTCCCACTTTTATATTTAATAGTTAATTGTTTATTAATAAATACTAATTTTCTATTAGTCTATTGAGATCTTTATACATTTTTAATATTGATAGTTCATTATTTATTAAAATTAATAAAAATTAGATTAAAAGTTGTATTATATATATATATTATATTAAAAGTTGTATTATATATATATATATATATATAGGTTGGGTTAAAGTATCTTGGCCCCGGATAGATGTAGACTCAATCTGACCACACATTTTGAACACGCTATCAGCACCACGTTCTAATACACATGGCACCCTTTCTTTTCTTTTCTTTTAATTTTCGCAAGCAAATGGGAAGAAATCAAATCAATCTTCTTCTCCTCCTCCTTGGTGGCAGCAGGCGGCGACGACGGCAGGCGGCAACTGGCAAGACGGACGCCGAAGACCGTGAACATCAACAATATAAACAAACAACAACAAACAATAGATTTCAAAGAAAGAAAAAGAAGAAAAAAAATTGAAAACAAAATTGATGGATTTTGAGAAAAAATAGAAGATAAATTTGATAGATGATTGAAAAATCGAGAAATATGATGGCTATGGCGGTGGTTCACGAAGAGACGACGGAATTGACATATAAGGATGAATGAGAGATTTTCTGTCGAAACCATAAAAATGCATTGAACAAAACATGAAACTGCATTGAACAAAACATAACAATGCATTGAATAAAACATAAAACCGCATGTTGCATCAAAACACAAACATGCATTGAACAAAGCACGCTCATGCATTGAACAAAGACGCCCACGCATTGATCAAAACATGTCAATGCATTGAACAAAACGTAAAATGCAGCCAACGGCGAGCGAAGGCCGGATCGGGCGAAGACGAGCGCGCAGCGCAGGGCGGCGTGGTGGCGCACGCTAGCACGCCCGCTACCGGACGCTGAAGCTTCCAATCGCATGCATTATTGTGTTCAATCGCATGCATTTTTGTTCATTTGAATCGCATTATTCGGCTCAACTAAATCATGGTTTGTTTTCGTAATCACATAACAAATCAAATTACTAATCGCCTTAATGAGCGAAAATCTGCGAAATTAAGTTTAAAAGTCCGAAAAATCTCAACCATATGATTTATGAGATGAATGGATGAGATTGAGTATACATACTATCTCAGAACTTAGATCTATATATCTCTCTCTCTCTCTCTCTCTCTCTCTCTCTCTATATATATATATATATATATATAAATAGAGTCTAATATTATTATATTTCCATCAGCAAATCAAAAACTCTTTTTTTCTTTTCAAAGCATGGATACAAATCACTTATATTATCCAAAATGTGAATTCGCATATTTTGGCAATAGTAATTTTGCATTTAACATATCTATTTGTAGCTCGATTTATGTATTTTCAATTTTATATTTCAATTCATGTAATTTGTCATCTTATTATTAAGTTTATCAGCATTTTAATTATATGGTAATATTTTAATTAATTATGAATTTTAAATATAAAATAATATTTATATTTTTATTAGATCTCTTAAATTAAATAAATACTGTTATAGATAATACTTATAGTTAACTAAAAATAAAACAAAAAAGAAATATGACTTAAATTGGATTGGTGTCACTAAAAATAAAACAAAAAAGAAATATGACTTAAATTGGATTGGTGTCAGAATAAGTTAAGTTGTGCTGTGAAAGAAAAAGAAATATATATTTTATTTAGTTAAGTTGTGAAGTGAATGAAAAAGAAATATATATTTTATTAGGAGGTTAGGTATAGTGCTAATAATAAATAGATTTTGTATATATACATGAAATGATAATCAGATGATTAGTTCTACTAACTCTAAAATGTGTTTCTTTTCTTGTCTTTCATCTTCCACTACACATCAGTCAATTCAATTACTTCTGCAAAATATATTTTTTTAGATCGACTTCAAATATACTGAAGTAGATTTATATTTGAGTGAATCAACCAAAAATTAAACGCAATATAATACACCAAAATCGCAAAGCAACCATTTCCCCCAGATATAACGCCTCGTCCCCATTATTGGCATAACTTTGCTAGAGTGACAGTAAAAAGTAACAGCCAAGTCAGTTAATCTAAATGTAGGGGAATTCTATTATTATATTAATAAAATATTATCATATACATATTCTATAAAATTTATCCTAAATGTAGATATCAACATCAACTGCTCTTCCAGAAAAGGGTTCAATTATTTGAAACGTAGATGTAGTTGAAACCACCATATCCACCAAGTATTGATGTAGATTATAGCAATAGGCTTTTGGAACGTAGATGTAGTATGCTATAATCTGTCAGATTTGACAGAGATTATAGCAATAGGCTTTTGGAGCCTGAAAATTGAGATATAATATTTTCGAAATACAAATCAACCATACCAAATAGCAATTGGAGAACACAATATTCAAGTAGGGTCAGGAGAATAAAATATATCAGAACAAAATTTGTCCAAAACTTTTCAAGGGCATGTCACAAAAGAGAGTAGTACAGGAATAACAAGTCTCCAATAGTCTTAAAAGCCAAAATCTGCAATAAAACTTCATAGCTACGAAAAACTTAAACCCTGAAACCTCTGCTGTTTCTTCTTCCTCTAGCACGCTCAAACTTGCGTCCCTTGGCTCGGACATAAGGCTTGGTGTGGCTGTGTGGAACACCAGGAGCAGGACCAAAGTGCTTAACAGCTTCACGAGCATTCCTTGAGCCTCTCAAGAGCACCTGTTGCAAAGGTATAATGACGAACATTAGCAGAAAATAGTGCAATGCGACCGAAAAGTAAATACTTGCGTTCCACTAAATCATGACAAATCCCACGGCAAATCACCAGTATGTATACATACAAGCCTATTGTGAACTGAGAACAAGCCGCCATATGCACACTAAAGCAAAAATGTAAAACTGAATCTTGCACTCCTAGATACCATATAGTTCTTGGAGTAACAAACCATACTACAGAAAGTACACAAATATTTGTAGAATGTAGAGCTCAAGTTTATACTTTGTCGACACTTTCTTTTACCTACTCAAGAAGAATATATATATATAAGTGTACATACAAGATTGATAAACTGCAGTTGACAGACATGGTTTATTCAAATGTAGGATCATGTTAGTAATAATCCAAACCATTCCCAACAAGCTCCCTATGATTCAAATGAAAGCGCGTGATAAAAGAATCCTCTTAACTAGTAGTTAAAGTTAGAGCATTGAAATTTCATTCTGCAAAATTCCCAACACTGTGACACACAATATGCAACCAGCAAAGTTCTAAAGCCTCACCGTGTTCTGCCCAAGCGGAGCCCTCAGAGCAAGCTGGTCAAAAGTCAAACATTCTCCACCAGCCTTCTCAATTCTAGCTCTAGCTCTCTCAGTGAACCTCAGAGCTGTGATCTTCATGGCAGGGATGTCATGAACACGGATATCATCAGTAACACTTCCTACAAGCACTGCAATCTTGTCTTCCTGCATGAGAAAATATCCAACAAAATGAACAAGTTTCAGCATTAAGAAGCTGGCTGAAGTTTACAAGCCAGCTGCAGGTCTGACTCATAAGACCAACAAAAATAACCCCTAACAAATGTCTCCTTTTCCAGCAACAACACCAACTAATTCACTCCCAAGCCATTTACAACAAATTTTATTAACACTCGCTTCTAATACAAAACAGCTAACTTGTGTACACACTAAACAAACAGTTAAGAAAGTAACAGCTACAATCAAAAATTCAAAATATAATTGCAATACTAACATAGAGATATATAATCAACCGTACCTTCCTTTCATGAGGGCGCTGAGACGGGAGAGAGAAAGCGGGGGCCTGTTGATCCTGCTCATGAATAGTCTCTTCAGAACCACAGCATTAAACTTGCTTCCAGTTCTCCTCACCAAAACCGGTACAACTGCCGCCGTATAACACACATATGAGATCATTTGATATATAATATGAACAATAAATCTAACCAGCGGAAAAGCATAGATCGACGAACCTTCACGAGGAGTTTGAGGTAGATATCGTTGATTTTGGCGCTGTGCGCTTGGTCTTCTTGACCTTACCTCCGGCGACCAAGTCGATACCCTAGATTACAGGAACGAAACGTTAGCAAAGAAGCTTTCGAGTCGAAACATGGAGAGAGAAATAAAATGTAAATGAGTTTCAAGGACGGCGGCGCACCATTTCTTCTGCTGGTTCTTCTCTCGCCTGCCGCTTCTGCACCTGCTCTTTGATGGAGTGTTGAGAGAAGAGGAAATTAGGGTTTTGTAGTATTTGAGTTACAAAGCAAAGCGGCTATCTGCGGCATTGAATGGGCTGCGAACCCTAGAATTTTGAGTAGCCCAATATTATTGGGCTCATTGTGAAATTGGGCCGATCAAATATAATTACATTTATCGTTTATTTGAAGAACCATTAATTTAATCAGGCTTGTAATACATTTTCTTCTTCCAAATTTTCTTCTTCTTCGGAAGGGACATAAAACATCATTTACTTCTGCAGTGTCCACCTCATCCGCATCATACAAATTCCAAAATATCGGTTGGTTTTTAACTAATTGAGTTAAATCAGTGGGGACAAGACCATTAGTCCGAGTGCTCGTATCATCACGGGATAAGGTAATATCCAAATTTAAATTCATATTTTAATAATTATAATTAACGTGCTCTGTCAGAGATAGTCGACCGGAGACAGAAAAATTATAATATTTATTATTTATTAATTATTAAGCTGTCTCTGATAGGTACTTTGATTCTCCGATCGACTGGATACTTCACGTGCTCTGTCGGAGATAACTTACTTAGGTTGACAATTAATTTTAAATTTATGTATAATATTTAAATTAATACTTAAAGTAAATGAAACTAAAATTTCACTTTAAAATTAAAATGAATAAACCTGAACAATTCAATTAATATCAAAAAAACAAAGAATCATCGAAAACAAAATTGATATTACAGTTGAAAAACTCGATTATAGAGACATCCTCGAGATAGAGTTCCCGCGGAAAATCGTCAGAGAATTTTTCTACTCGACGGAATCGAGTTTTCAACCGAATATCAACTTTGTTTTTATGAAAGGAACTAAAATTCAATTTTTAAAAATAAAGAAAGAAGTGCCTTAATGTCTTCAGGAGATTGACGTCTTCGACAGGAAATTAACGTCCGATACCTTCAAAGAAATGGGTGAAATCTAAAAAATTACTGGAGCAAAAAGGAAATGTAGAGAAATGGGAGGGGGGAGGGGGCGACCAAGAGGAATGTAGAGAAAAAATGGAGATGATAGATTTAAAATGGTAACAATTTTGGATTAAGTAAATAAATAAAACAAAACGGGGATGAGATTTTGAAATATTTGATCGAAAAGGGGGCCAAACTTAAAAAAAAGGAATATGCACAAAATTTGTTAAAAAAACATGATGATGACTAAAGCTTCATATCAAATTTAACTTTCATCAAAAATATATATATTTTTTTAAATGGGTATATATATATGGTATTGAGAATTTTAAAAAATGATATGAATATTTTCCCTTTCTCTCAACCATTGCTCAATTACCTCAATTACATGCTGCAATAACATTAATAGATGAATTTTTTCAAAAGTTTTGTAGTGATTAAATACAAAAACATTTCAAACCTTCTAAGATGATGGTTGTCATGCATGATTGAAATTAGACGAGAATGTAATGAAATGGATTAAATATGTGAGGCATATGTCTGATATACGATCAATAAATGAATATGAATGAAATGAAATGAATGGAATAAATATTATTCTTATAATTTATGTTATTATTACTGTAATAATAATAATGATGATGATGATGATGATTGTTAGTTTTGTTATTGTTATTATTTTGTATTGATACTTAGGGGTGAGCAAAATCGAACCGGACCAAACCGAAATGGGCGGTTTGGTTCGGTTTTAAACAAGAATTCGGTTCGGTTCGGTTTCAAATTTTCAAACCGAAATTAATTCGGTTCGGTTCGGTTTGTTAAAAAATTGGTTTTAAACCGAACCGCATAATTAATTATTATTATATATTTTATTTTAATATATATATATATGTTTTATTTATATTATTAATATTTAAATTGGTTAATATTATATATATTTATATATATATATATAATTATATTTATATATTATATTATATATTATAATATTTATATTAATTTTAATTGGTTAAACCGAATCGAATCGAACCAAACCGAATATTTCGGTTCGGTTTTGTATAGAAATTTGGTTCGTTCGGTTTGGGTTTTTAAAAATTGGTTTTTGGTTTTTTTTTCGGTTGGGTTTGAACCGAACCGTCCAATGCTCACCCCTATTGATACTATTGTTATTATTAGTAATTATTTTTATTATTTTATTGTTATTGTTGTTGTTATTATTATACTTTTATTATTGTTAATATTATTATATTATTATTATTATTATTATTTATTACTATTATTTTCTTATAACTTATTATTTATTATCATTATTAATCATATTTTTTAATATTGCTAATTACTACTCTTATTATTATATAATTAATTATTATTAATTATTACCCCTCCATTTCATCGAACTTGACTTGTATTCATTTTCTAATGTAATATTCAATTTGACTCATTTTCTTTTTCGCTTCTACTTACACACAAACACAAGTGGGTCACACTATTCACACAAGAAACACTAGCACTTAAATATTCACGAAAAGAAATGAGTCAAGTTCACGAACTAAATGAGTATTTATTTATTATTACAAATAGTACTACACTCAGTATACAATAACACCCTCTTTGGTAGCTTGTGTGTTATACCATGTTATGTCTAATTTTAATCAAGACACATTAGTTGGGTTAGGTTATGGATCTTTGGGTCTTTTATTTGGTAGCTTGTTTTGAAACCCAGATACATCTCTCACCTTATCTTTGGTTTTTATTTGGTAGCTTGTTTTGGAAACCCATACATCTCTCACCTTCTCGACTCTCTCTCTCTCTCCCTCTCTCTTCCTCTCACCTCTCGCCTCTCTTCTTCCTCTCACCTTCTCAGACTCTCTCTCTCTCTCACCTTCTCAGACTCTCTCTCCCCTCTCACCTTCTCTGACCTGCTCTCTCTCTCTCTCTCTTCCTCTCACCTTCTCGCCTCTCTTCTTGCTCACCTTCTCAAGACTGCTCTCTCTTCTTCCTCTCACCTTCTCGCCTCTTCTTCCTCTCACCTTCTCGCACTCTCTCTCTCCTCCTCTTCTTCCTCTCACCTTATCGGCACTCTCTCTCTCTCTCTCTCGGTTCTTTCTTCGTGCTATCTTCGTCGAGGAGCGACCGTTTATGAAAATGGGAAAATCCATTTGAGAAACCCAATAAAGAAGAGAGTGGCAATAATGTAAATTGAATGAAAGTTTGACCAATTTTCAAATGTAAACTAGCTTAAACGCACCTCACGAGTGGTCACAAAACTAATCGAAACAAGGATTTTGATAACGGCTTTGAGTTAGAACGAGCCTTCAAATTAAATAACATGCCTACCAAATGTCCATTTTTGGGCTTATTCAAAACCAAACCGGTTGAAACAAGCTACCAAAGAGGCGCTAAGTGCATCACTTGTGACGGTATAATTTTAATAAAATTGTTGGCGAGTGTTGTTTGAGTGGAGAAATGGTCCTATCATATATTAGGTTGTGAGTGATATAAATGATTTTTGGTAAATAATAAGTGGTTTTGAGGTTGAATATAAGTAGTGGTGACCTAAAATGAAAATGATATATTTTTATAGACAACTTAATAAGATAATTATGATACTTTATCGAGGATGGAAGAAGTATTATTTTTATTATTAGTAGTATCATTATTTTTAATAATAATAATTTTAAGATAAAAATAAATAAGAATAGTTTTGTTATAAAAATTAAGTTTGGTTAATCTCATATTTATATAAATAACTAATACCACGAGGATGAGAAAATAGCTAATCACATATTTGTGGTAATGAGCATTCATTCGGGCATGATAATTCATGTAGTAAAAATCTTACCAGTTATATACTAAGTATATTAGGTAAATTATGTGGATTATTATTGTGTAAATCATTTGATAACATGAATCATAAGCTCAATAATATTCCACAATCATGCCATTCGTCGAAAGTAATCAAGCTTTTAATAAAACTTATTTGACATCTTATTTTAATAAAAGCAAATCGACTTCAATTTAATACATCTTGCAATGCATAATATTCAAGTATATTGATATATAAAATGAAAAATACTAAATAAAGCAAATTATACTGTCAAAATTTTAAGGATAATTATTGGATTAAATTCTAAATTATTTGGTTTGTCCCCGAAATATTCCGAACTCTCAATGATATTAATAAAAGGTCCAAACTATTAATATTATATCAAAAATGTATGCACTAACGTTTTTGGTTGACATAATGCTTGCTGAGATTACCATGTGGCATAAACCACGTTGTAACAAAATAATTTTAAAAATTTAGGATGCCTATATTTAGTCACAATTTTTTGTAAACACAAACATATTTGATATTTATTTTGTTTTGTGTTATTACTTGATGACTATCAGATGACGAATTTGATGGGAAGACAGTAAACAAAAATAAATTTTGACGGAAATACAGCTAACAAAAACACCGTTGATATCTGACTGAATATTAAAATTCTATTTTCTAACTGCATTCATTTTGTTGAGGTATAATTTGGATGATTTTTCACCTACTTATTCAAAGATTTGTGAATAGTCATTACAAAGTCTCACAAGTCTACAATTAATAATATATCTTGAAATTTTTATTAAAGATGAAATTAGTATTTTGGACTTGTGATGTTATTTGATAACATTATTTTTATTGGTAAAGAAAGTACTTTATAACTCATTTTATCAGAGAAAATATTGATTTTGATGGAATTATAATTGGAATAAGATATTGTCTCTATAATAAAAAATCAAATGAAGTATTGAATAATGTAAGCCCCATTAATCAGTATTATGTTATGTCTATAAATTTTTATTACAACCCTTAATATTCTTCATGAAAGCCGTTATTTAAAAATTTTGTATTTTTTTATCAATAGTCCTTCATCAAGTCTCGTAAACAACATTATGTTATGTTCAACATAAAACTCATTTTTTGAAAGCATGAACTCACTTTTGCCATGTGGAATCAAAATCGTATTTCTTTAAGAAAAACATTAGAAAATATATTTTTGTCCAATATCAATAGTTCGGTCTTTTCGATATTATTAAAAGTTCAAGATATTTTGAGACAAGTTAAATAGTTCAATTTAATTCGATAGGTACTAATATTTTAATTTATTTTCTTTAGAATATCACAAATTCTCTTAGGCCTCGTTTGTTTGGCAAGGATTCCATTATGAAAAAGTAATCTTATTCCAATATTTTAAATTCTTGTTTTTTGTTGGATTTTTAAAAGATAAAGAAAGTAAAAAGAATTCTGAAAACAAGGAAAATAATGCAATATTCCAATATTTCTATTCCCTAACAAATCTTAGGTATTATTTTTTCACAATCTCATGATTCTTACATTATTTACATATTTAATACTCCATCCATCCCACCCAAGACGATTCATTTCTTTTCGATACGGTTTTTTAGGAGAAGAGATAAAGTGGTTAAACTGATAAAAAAAGTAGGTAGGACCTATAACTTTTGAAGAATAATTATTTTCTAAAATTGAAATAGGTCATATTGGGTGAGACAACCCAAAATGGAATACATATCATCTTGGGTAGAACGAATGGAGTATGTTTTTATTATTTTATTGAATACAAAAGTTTACATTTATTATTATTATTATTATTATTATTATTATTATTATTATTGTTGTTGTTGTTGTTATTGTTGTTCATAATCCTAACAACTTTCTTGATATTTTTCAAATAAAGAATAAACAATCTACTAAAATTTATTTTTTTTAGAATTATTTTCCTATGAATTTATTCTCAATTAACTTTACATTCTACTTTCCTACACAAACGAAACGAGCCCTTATAGTTTTTCACAGGTCAACCGTGTCAACTCTGATTTTCAGAAGAAACTGTAAAAGCAAAAAAATGGATTGCACAAATTTAATGTTTTTTCATGATGAATATGAAATATCACTTTTAAAAAATAACAAAAAAATAAAAATTAACAAAGAACTCCATGCCAGCGGAACAAAGCTTTCACCCCTTTTTGGAGTCAAACGTCATTACACCTAATCTCAGTGGCAATAACAGTCAATTCGTATGTCTCAATAATTTATCTTAATTCCAATTTTCCATTTCCCCCATATTCACACAGCAAATGCATTTTCTCAATCCTCTCCGGTTTTAACGGCTCCGTCACATTAGCAGTTACTCTCAGAAGAGAAACCATGAATACCATCACCACCCGCCGGAAAGTAGTTCCGGCGGCGGAGAACGGCGACACCGCCGACAAGCAGGACCAGCTACTCCTCTCCGCCGCCATATGCAATGGCGATGACCTCGGCTCCTTTGTCCGAAAAGTCTTCGCCTCCGGCAAGCCGGAAACCCTACTTCTCCACCTCAAGCGCTTCTCCAAATCAAAGGAATCGGAGATCGAGGACGTCTGCCGTGCTCACTACCAGGACTTCATCACCGCCGTCGACGATCTCCGATCTCTCTCTCCGACGTCGATTCGCTCAAATCTTCGCTCTCCAACTCCAACTCCCAGCTCCAGAACGTCGCCGTCCCGCTCCTGACCTCTCTCGATTCGTACGTCGAGGCCAGGAACAAGTTTGCCAACATCACTCTCGCGATCAATTCGCTCAACACCTGCGTTCGGCTGATGGAGCTCTGCTCGCGCGCGAACTCTCATCTAATGGAAAACAATTTCTACCTGGCGTTGAGGTGTTTGGACTCAATTGAGACAGATTTTCAGGACCAAGTGCCGTCAACCACGCTGAAGAGAATGGTGGAGAAGCAGATCCCGGCGATTAGGGCTCACATAGAGAGACAAGTGAATAAGGAGTTCGGTGATTGGCTCGTGGAGATCCGAACTGTGAGCCGGAATCTGGGTCAGCTCGCCATCGGACAAGCTTCGGCGGGGCGCCAGAGGGAAGAAGAGTTGAGGATGAAGCAGCGCCAAGCCGAGGAGCAGAGCCGGCTTAGCTTGAGAGATTGTGTTTATGCGCTTGAAGAAGAAGAAGAAGAAGACGGTGATGAGATTGATGGGGTTACCAATGGGGGTAACGGCGGTAATGGGATTTTGGGATTTGATTTGACGCCATTGTACAAGGCCTATCACATACATCAAACTCTGGGGCTTGGGGATAGATTTAGGCAGTATTATTTCGAGAACAGAAAGTTGCAGTTGACTTCTGATTTCCAAGTGTCGTCGATGACCCCTTTCCTGGAGTCGCACCAGACGTTTTTTGCACAAATCGCTGGGTTTTTCATAGTGGAGGATCGGGTTTTGAGGACGGGAGGAGGGTTGATAAAGAAGATGGAAGTGGAGAATTTGTGGGATACAGCTGTGATGAAGATGTGTTCTGTGTTAGAGGATCAGTTTTCTAGGATGCAAACAGCAAATCATTTGTTGTTGATTAAAGATTATGTTAGTTTGCTCGGAGTTACACTACGTAGGTTTGGGTATCCGATTGATGCTTTGCTTGATGTGCTTAGCAAGCATAGGGCAAGTATCACGAGCTACTGTTGTCTGATTGTCGTAAGCAGATGGCTGAGGCTTTGGCAGCTGATAAATTCGAGCAGATGTACATGAAGAAAGAGTACGAGTATTCCATGAATGTGCTCTCGTTTCAGATACAGACTTCAAACATCATGCCTGCATTTCCGTATGTTGCGCCCTTTTCCTCTACAGTTCCTGATTGCTGTAGAATAGTCAGGTCTTTCATTGAGGATTCTGTAAGTTTCATGTCCCATGGTGGGCAGCTTGAATTCTATGATGTGGTGAAGAAGTACTTGGACCGGCTCTTGACTGAGGTATTGGATGGGGCATTGTTGAAAGTCATCAACAATTCAATAGGTGGAGTTACTCAGGCTATGCAGATGGCTGCAAACATGGCAGTGTTTGAACGCGCGTGTGATTTCTTCTTCCGTCATGCTGCACAGCTCTCGGGCATTCCTTTGAGGATAGCGGAGAGGGGAAAGAGGCAGTTCCCTCTTATCAAAGCCCGCGATGCGGCTGAGGAGACGCTCTCGGGGTTGCTAAAGCAGAAGGTTGATGGTTTCCTAACCTTGATGGAGAATGTGAATTGGGTCGCTGATGAGCCTCTTCAAGGCGGGAATGAATACGCAAATGAGGTGATCATTTTCTTGGAAACCTTAGTTTCAACTGCCCAGCAGATCTTGCCGGTGAAGGTTCTGAAGTGGATTATGAAAGATGTTCTCTCTCATATATCAGAGATGATCATTGGGGCTCTGCTTGGAGAGTCGGTTAAAAGGTTCAATGTGAATGCTATTATGGGTCTTGATGTCGATGTTCGGTTATTGGAATCATTTGCAGAAAACCAAGCTTCTCTTTGTCCGAGATAGATGCAAGTCAGTTGAAATCAGCACTTATTGAGTCAAGGCAGATGGTGAATCTGCTTCTAAGCAATCACCCAGAGAACTTCTTGAATCCGGTGATTAGAGAGAGAAGTTACAGTGCATTGGATTACAGGAAAGTGGCTACAATCTCTGAGAAATTAAGGGATCAGTCAGATCGCTTATTTGGTTCTTTCGGAACCAGAGGGGCTAAGCAGAATCAAGAAGAAATCGCTGGATACGTTGATAAAACGACTGAAGGATGCTAACTGAGATCACTGCAACTGTATGTTTCATGTACCATGATATCTCGTTACTCTACAGTTTCTTGATTGCCAATTTTCTGCCATAGTTATTGCTGTTGCTTTCTCTGAAAAATTTGAACCCATTCTTGTACGTATAATCTCATTTTTGTTGTATTAAATTCTTCAGAAAACTTGTTAATGATTATCCCATGATTTATGTTCCTGTTAACATTGTTTTGGAGCTTTTGTAGGAAAACTGATCAAATGGTGATAGGCACCCTACTTTTTTGGTGCCTACTTTTCTGTAATGAATTTATGCCATGTGATTTGCTGAAACAATTGGTATAATGCATTTCTGTCTTAGTTATATGTATGATGATTATAGACAACCCTATTTCCACTTCTCCATATTTGTTTTAGATACATTGCAAGTTATGGTAGATGCTGAAACATATATTGATTTGAGTAGGATACTTATTAGGTTTGTGGAATTTGTGTTGGGATTGTTAGAAAGCTAGAACAGAACTATGTAGTTCACTTTAGTTTGCTAAGCTTGCCCAGTAATCAGTTTGAATTATTAATTTGATGTGTAATAGTATTGTATCTTATGTTTCATATGATCAGTATGCATAATGTAAATTGATGACATTCTTGTTGCATATAGGGTGTGCTTTTGATTTTCCCATTAATTCTGAACATAGGAATTCGGCAGTTTGAATCAATTTTTTCAAATGGTTGTTTTGTCTCATTTTTGTCTATCGTTGATGCCTACATAATTGATACAAGTTCATTCATGAAATGATATTATTGTAGATCATGTGTATTGATAGTAATTTAATCATAAATTCTTGTCTCAGCTTCATGCATCTATAACTTCAAATTATTTAGACAATAGTGGCTTACTATATGCTACCGAAGCATCCTTTTCCTCTTCTTTCCTTATAATTGTCTATTAGCTTTTTTTTTCCTCTTCGTTTGGCTGTATTACGATTTATGTATTTTGGAAATTAGCTTAATGTTGCAATAATATAGTTCGCAAAGGAAAAACGAGAAACGTTGGTACTCCAAAAACTGCCAACACAAAAAATAGAGAAGCGAAGCTATCAGCACGTGTACAGCTGCACCAAAAATAATCAAAACCTCCCAAAACACCTGTACAATCGTAACAATCTCCACCGTCTCTCTTCCTATAATTGTAATTTCTTCCAAGTTTAGAGAGAGAGGGGCCATTGATGGGATATGGCCCAACCGACCAGCCTGACAAATGTTTCAAACAAACGCCTAACGTTTAGAAGAGTGCCCATGCACGAGCCCAAAGCGAGCCCTAATCATCGCTTAAACCCTGTAATCCAACCTCCACCCCGGCCAATGGAAGCACGCCCGCAACCAAGGCGTACCAAGGTCGCGCCACCTCCACATGGCGCACATAAGGCGAAGGTCCCCGCCCGCCAATGGAAGGATGCAGAGGAAGAGTCACGCCACGACTAATGGAGAGGTTTGGCGCCAGCCAGATTCTGAGTCAGATAAATAGGGAGGAAACCGACACTAGAGGGTCGACAATTTACATCAATGCAAAAGCGCCAGAACCAATACTGTACTAAAAGCTCTAGTAAAAGTATTGAGGAATCATTCTCCGTGACGAGATCTCATTAACGATCGAACCACGTAAAAGCCCGGTGTTCTTATCGCTTTACATAAATCTCGCACTCTCTTAACCGATTTATCATCACGCCGTCTGGAAACCCTTCAACAAGAAAGCTTCGCTTCTACAACTAAAATGGCAAGAACACGCACAACCGCCGCCCACGCTGGCAACAACCGCGGTTGAGACGATCGTGGTCACCGTCATGGAAGGAGATCGCAGACGCCACGAAGCGCTTACACTCGAGGCAACATGGAAAATGTTTCCATACACCGTGACCGCCTCCCAACGTGGGAAGATGTCGACTCAACGAGGACGAGCAACAAATTATTCGCCCCACGAGGTCCTCGGCCGAAGCCGCGATCGAGTTCCTCCACGCCAACCCGCCAATTCTAAAGCTTCTCAACCAGAGGACCAAAGGCTGGCCCCTGACTCAACACCACTACCGCCAAGCCGCCTCCCCATCCGAAACAGCCAGATCTCACCGGCGTGATAGCCGAGAACGCAGATCGCGCCCGACGCTGAGCCGCCGCCGCGCCGAGCCGCCGCCTCATTCGCGGAGCCGCCACCGCGGCGAGCCGCCATCATCGCCGCCCGCCATGCTTCGGCGAGCTTTCTCCGCCTGCATGCCGACCGTAGAGCCGAGCAAAACAGAGTGAGGAAAGGCGAGTCGAACCCCTGGAGGGACGATAGCGCCGCTATCGATCCCCACCCTCCGTAAAGAGACGGCAACGATCTCCCGGTTCGACCTGCACGGAGGATCATCTCCCTTTCTCCGTGGAGATTCTAGACACGCCCGCCTCACGGTATCGGGCACCCAATATAGCTCACGATGGCCTCGGAGACCCCTCCGACTTCCTTTTCGCCACACCACCAACACGGCGATCAAGGAATGGAAGATTTTCACATGTGCAAAATCTTCCCCGAGGTGTCGATCTCCAACGCACGGCGTTGTTCACCTCGCCCGCCGTAACAAAGACACATCGCCTTCAGACCTCACGGATCGCTTCAAATGGCGCTCATCGTAAGACGCCGCCCAGCAGCCTTCCTCCGACCTGCCACAATCCGCTAGCGGCGGACGAGACGATGTCAAACTTCGCCTCGAGGTTCATCAAAGAATCGCCAAAATCGACGACAAAGAACGACCTCTACATCATCAACGCTGCTCAAAAATGTGATCCGACCCACAATAACAAAGAAATCACCGGAGAAACCTAAGACGGCAAGTAAGCTTGAACTCGGTGGACAACTTCGCGAGGGCAGTCTGATCGGGAAGAAGCCGGGAACTGGGACGAGTGTAAGTCCGAGAGAAAAAGCCGGATGACCAAGTCGAGGCGCCGATCGCGGTGTCGCCAGCGGCTGTAATCAAAAGAGGGCCACTGAGTCTCAGCTCGACCTCGCCCAACCCCGGCGGCGCCGCCTCCCCCGCCAAATCGAGGGCGGAATATTCGAGCCCATCGCCGAGCTCTTCCTCAAGCCCGCCCCCTATGAAGCGGGATCCAAGAGGTCCACGACTAGTATTGCGACTATCACCGCGGTATGGTCATGATACCGAGGATTGCGTAAACCCGGGCTCACGATCGACGAGCTCGTTAGCGTGAGCCCTCAAGAAATACCGACGAGCTGGTCCGGAAACAAGAAGTCGCAGGCGGAATGGAGGCGGAATAACCGCGGCCGACCCCGGCGACCCAACCTCGAAACGACGAGGACGAAGGTCCCAACGCTATGGAGCAGTCTATGTTGTTACCGGACGCCTCGACGACGAGGTCGCCCCTCGAAGAACGACGCCGAGGTCGGCCCCAAGAGCCGAAGAACGCGACTCGGATGGCGAGAACATAACGCTCTCCAGGGGACCTCGCGCCAAGATCATGCCGCATCAGACGCCATCACCATACGTGCGCGGTGGCAACAAAACGCCCACCGGTCTATATCGACATCGGAGCCTCCGTCAAGATCATCTTCCAAAGCCGTCTCGATAAGCTTGAGGTCGGAGGCATTCTGTATTTCCGCGCCTCCCGCCACGGAGCTTCACCAAGAGGCGCCCAGCCCGAGGGGTCATTACGCTCCCGGCCACGGTGAGGACGAGCTCCCTGTGTCGGTCACAAAGGCCATCCGTTCTTCCCGGTCCGAGCTCCTCTCCGCATAACATCATCCTCGTGGAGAGATCGGTCAGACGCCACCAAGGCCGCCCTGCTCGCCCACCACTCACCGTTAAGATTCCCACCCCTGGGAGTGCTTAGCATCCGTGACCAAACGGCAAAAAGAACGCCACGATCACAACCCAAGATGCGGCCTCACCTGAGCATAGCAATTACCGAGCCCTGAGACCGACGCCCGGACGACCGACTGTGGCTCAGCGAATCGCATTTGACATCGATCCTCGAGGTCATCCGTGTCGGCACCTGTGGCTCACCGACGTCCGCCAAGATGTCGTCTGACTTCGAGAGAGTACATGGACGTGTTTGCTCTGGTCCTCGCCGACATGACCGAGTGTCACCCGAGCTCATAACACACCGCCAACATCGAACCTACTACCAAGCGGTCCGGTTAAAAGGATATTCGCATGGCGAGCGCAACCAAAGCATAAGTGGACGAGGACCCAACTTCAAGGCCAAGATCTTGTTGAGGTCAATACCCGACCGGATGGCTAATCCAATGGTGGTCCGAAAGCTGTGAGGAGGGCGGCGCGTAATGCCGATTATACCGACCTCAACAAGCATCGCCTAAAAGATTGCTACCCTCCCCGATATCGACAAGAAAGTGGAGGCATTGGTGGGCCACGAAATGTTCGAACTCCGGATCTATACAGTGGTACCACCAAATCCCGATGAGCCCGGAGGACGCACCAAAGACCGTGATTCATCACCGACTTCTCGTCTTTGCGATCGAAGACGCCTTCCTCAAGAACGGGGCTACTTACCGTATACGGTGGATGCAACATTCAAAGACCACATCGGGAGATCGTCGAGGTCTACGCCGACGACATAATAGTCAAAAGTCGAAACGGAGTCAGCCGACGACACTCGGACCATCCTCCAACTACCTCGTGTCGGCCAACCTCAAACTCAACCCCAAATGTACATTCATGGTGAAGCACCTGCAAGTTCTTGGGATGTTGGGTTTTCGTGAGGGCTCAAGGCCAATCCCACCAAGGCAAGGTTTCGACATGCGGTGCAAGGACCATCCGTGAGATCCACAAACTCACCGGTGCCTACCGCCTCAACAGATTGCCTCGAGCCGCGAAAATGCCTTCCATTCTTCAAGATCCCGAGGAGAGCTCCGGACTTCGCCTCGGCGAAGAACACTGTGCCGCCGCACAGCCAAGGAGTACTGCCGACTGGCCACCCCCGTCCGCCCAAGCAAGGTGAATTCTCTATATTGGCCGCCTGACGAGGCCATCGCATGTAATCGGCACGAGACGAAAGGGGACGACGCCTCCATCTATTTTATCACCGAGCCTCAAAGGACCGAGACAAGGTACACCGCCTCAAAAGTAGCATAAGATCGGAACGCTGCGACGCCCGACCCTACTTCCAAGCTCACTCCGCAGACAGTGCTAATCGACTTACCTCGAGACAAGTCTTGTTAAAACCTCGAGTCATCCGGACGTATAGCTAAGCGGCATCTGAGCTCTGGCGAGCACGACATCTCGACTCACCCAAAGCCATAAAGCTGGCAAGCTCACGATTTTCCGTCGAGGCCACCACCGAGGTAGGCTCGCCAATGAGGTAACCCCAGCCCCGTCCCCACGCCGGAAGAAGTCGTCCCTAGCACCACCGATGATTGTCGGCGGATGTACGTGGACTGAGCTTCGGCAAGACGGGCGTGGGCGGGCCTCCTCCTCGCCCAGATAACCAAGAAGTCACCCACGCCTCCGGCTTACCTTCCCGACCACCAACAACGAGGTGGAGTACGAGGCCTAATCTCGGACTCGCCGCCACCTGAGCCGAGGGTGGACAAGATCCAAGTCTTCTACGATTCCCGTGTTGTGCGAACTGTGTTAGTGCAAATACGGGCAAGGAGGACCGAACGAAACAATACCGAGAGGCAAAACGAGATGCTGACTGCTCGTACTTCAAGATCCACCGAATTCCCGAGGAAAAATAGCCGAGTCGACATCCTCAGAAATCGGGTCTGCTGTCAACAAGTCCACCGCTGGGATGAGGTCCATTCCGTAGCATCGCAGAGTCCCACGCCGGCATCATCACCGAGATAGAGCCAAATCGATGTCTCCTCAAGGCCTACCCGAACACGCAAGATCGCTTCAAGATCGGCTCGAAGCCAAAAGACGATGGCGAAATCCGTAAGTATCTCATGCACGAGGGCGCCTCACCGAAATCTTACCTTCAACCCTCCCGAGGCGCTCTCTGCCGTAAGGTTCGACCACGTGCTCAACGAAATTCACCGGTGGTCTTGCGAAGCCACATCGGTCATGAGCTCTCTCAAAGAAGACGCCGAGGTAGGATATTATCGCCCACCGCAAGATTCTACCGACCTCGCCAAGAAGCGCCCGGCGCCGATTCACTCCACGGTCAAAACGCCCTGACTAATTTGAGCGTACCGCAGAGTCCATGGCCTTTCATGCAGTGGGATCGACATCGCTGGCCCTTCGATCGAAAGCACCGTGTCGCCGATACTTAGTCGTAGCTATAGACTACTTCACAAACGGGTCGGCCGAGCCACTTTCGCCTCACGAGCGTATGATTCGCACCTTCGCGGGAAGAATATAGTCCGCCGCCGCGATACCGCACATCCCGGTCTCTACAACCAAGCACCCAATTCGCCGACAAAACTTCAAGGAGTGGCGCGAAGAGTTTCAGATCGATCATCGCTTCACCGGTCGCACACCCGCAAGTCGAATGGTCGCACCGGTGACGAACCGCACGATCGCATAAGGATCAAGAAGAGGCCGGACCGAGCTAAAGGCGATCGGGCTGAAAATCTCCTCAAGTCCTCTCGTCCCACAGACCACACCTTGACGGCACAGACGGAGACCCTTTAGCCGGGTCACGCATGCCGAGGCCATCATACCACCGAGATCGGGCACCGAGCCCTCGTGATTCTTCACTTCGACCAAAGCCGGGAACGAGGAAGACCATGCCAACCTCGACGCCTCGAGGAGAAGCCATGAGCTCGCCTCATAAACGAAGCCAAATACAAGGCCCAGTCGCACGGCACCACAACAAAGGGTCAAAGCCTCCGCACTCCATGCTGGGCGACCTCGCCCTAAGAAATAATGAAAAGAGCCGAGTGGCCTAACAAGTCGGATCCGACACGGGAAGCGCCCATACCGCTCTCACGAGGACCTCGGAAAGGGCTTAAGTCGCCCACTTGTCCTAAGGCGCTTATCCCACCTAACTTGCACATTACGCATTTAATATATTTTACATAGCTTCGATTTAAAGTCGGCATCATGTTAGTTCCTTAATTGTTTTGCCAAAGTACGATGTTGATTACATGTTCAATAAAACACCTGCTTTTATAATGAATATTTCACTGCCTCATACATATGTGAACATCCGTTGATACACCACATTTAAACCTTCACTGCGACGCCTCACGAAGATGAAAATCCCACCAAGTAGGTACAGCATACGATTACCCATTAAGTCGACGCCTCACATGCAAAGCGCACAGACACCCATTAAGTTGACGCTCACACGCAAAGCGCATGACACCCATTAAGTTGGACGCTCACACGCAGCATACAGACACCCATTGTTGGACCTCTACACGCACGCCGACATCCGCATCGATCTCGCCAACTCATACCCTTTATTTGGGAAGATATGCACCCTAAGACAAAGTCTAAATGCATTAACGACTATAAACCAAGTACCAAGCCATATACAATCAACCGAGCTTCCGAGCTCGCTCATACCCCTTTATTTGGGAAAATACACATTCAGATACAGTGTAAATGCATTTAAGACCAAAACGAAGTCCTGTTATGTTTATACCTCTAAGAGTAAATATACACTCAAACTAGTCTAAATACATTTATATCTACATACAAAGTTCTACACTATACATAGCCTCATTCGGCTTCCTGACCATACCGCCAGACCTCACCAAGTCGCACTAATTTTCTATAAAATCTCCAGCCGACGGTGTATGCTCGAACAAACCTCTTGCCTTCAACCTACCGATAAGGTCCTGAATCACCACGGCTCTGTCTCGAGGCCATGCTGGCTCCTGAGTAGAGTCTAATGTATAAATGACACCGTGGTTATCTTCACCCGCCTCGACACTTCAAGGCTCAGCGCCAAGACGGGGCATTTTGGGAGCTGGGACGACCCGAGGTCACACCCCCGACCCCCGATCGACACCGCCGGGAGTACGACCCCGCCTACCCGCCGCTTCCCTCGCCGACCGAAAGCCCCTGCCCGACCGCCCCCGGAGGATCGCTCGACGATCCGCCGCCGACCCATCAACCCGAGCACTTTAAGATGATCGAGTAGCCTCCTCCTCTGGTTCTTCTATGATCGGTCACGGAGCCCTGGTGGGTATCGCTATCGGGCATGCGACGCTTATGACGATATCATACATCTCCATAAACTTCACGACTGAGTTGACGCGAAGCTAACTTCTTGTCATGGGCCCCACCTCATCCTCAAGACCATGCCTCCGCCAAGAAGCTCAACTCTTTGCTGTCGCCTTCGGATATGGTAGTCCCACCACCAAGTGACTGCGCCTCTCAGACTTCGATGCTCCTCCGACACCCGAGCTAGCCTCTCCAAACCAATTCGAGTCGCCTCACACTCTATCAAACGCCTGAGAGCTTCAGACGAAACCGCCTGACTCCGCCCCAGTGACCTCAACTTTAGGGCCTCGCTCACCTGAGGCGGGCCACCTCCCGATCGCCTCGTCTCAACTTCCTCTTCAGGTCGGCAGATTTGCCGAGCCGACCTCTATAGTGGCTAAAACTGGGTCACCGCACCCTTGCCCTCCAGAAAGCACCTCTTCGTCTCACCAGGCGCCTGGACCTCTTTTAACTTGGTCAACAATTCATGATCAAGTCCGAGCCATTCAAAGTGGAGTAATCAGAATAAACAAGATAACAAAATCTTAAAAAGTCGCGCTATTACTCAAAAGGGAAAATTATTACAGCACCTGTGGTCCCATCGACCCCTGGCAGCTCAAGTTATTACATCAGTCCACTGACCTCAGCCGGCATGGCCGCCGACGACCTCCTCGATGCCTCCCCGGTTCACACCTCCAAATGAGCTCCACCCCGCCTCCGCTTCGCCTCCCTCCTCGCCTTCCCGACTCGTGCCAGGCGAGCTCCCGGCTCGCGATCTTCGGCCCTCCTCAGACCGGGCGACGACCTCAAAGAAGCCAGACGCGGAGCTGGATGCCGAGCCTCCAACACCAGGAAGAGTCACCCATAGATCACCCGGCGTAGTTTTGTCCACCTCTCCTGTCGACTCATCCACCCATGCTTCACCTTATCAAAGTCAGCATGGCGGCCGCCACCTTCCCGTGATCCGACACCACCTCGGCTTCAAGACGGCGGCGAGATCGGCAATAAAAGCCGAGAAGCCTCCGACTGATGAGCCCTCACTGGCAGTGCCCCTCAAGAGTGGTCCCCGGTCGGCCACCAGACTCCTCTCGTCTCATGCGAGTTCCTTCTTCGACCTACCGGCCTCCAGCCTCCTCGACCTCCCAGCGGCCTCCAGCCGCCAAAGGCTCTTCTTCGTGGCAGCAGCCAGCCTCCCGCCTCGTGCCTCCGGCCTCTGGCCCTGCCTCACAATGACGCCATGGCTCGGAATCACAAGAACGGCAAGCTCCTGCTCCAGTCTCAGCGGGCCGAGCTCAAATGCAAGTCTCAAGCATGACGAGCCCTCAAAGCGCCACACCAGCAGGCCCCCATCATCGAGCTCCCACTCGAAAAGCGAGATGCACAAGTCAATAACCGATTGCAAGCAAACAAATCTAAATATGAAGAAGCTACGACTCCTGTGAAGGACGCGGCCAAGTGTGCAGCACTCAGACTGGCTAGGCGCCTGAGGCCGAGACTCGACGGGTCGACCTGCCAGCCCACTCATCACCGCCCATGTCAGTCCACCTTCTTCTGCCCCTACAGTCCAAATTACTGCTTTTTCTTCACGGCCTCGCCCTACGATGGCGAGCCCACCTCATCCCTCAACTTCACTACGCCAAAAGAGAAAGACACATTAGCACAAAGAAAATAAAACGATAAGACTAAGAAAAGGGATGCCTCACCTCGTCTGCACTCGGTCCCGACGCTCGACCAAAACACTCGGCCGCCTTCAGTCGTCCCTGTAACTTATGGATAAGATCTCACCGCGTCGCTCAACGCCTCCATACGGCCCAAGGGCTTGATTTTCTGTCCACCAGCAAGCCGACACCCCACTCATACCCTCGGCCTCACCACCAGCAGAAGAAATACCTATTCTCGCCAACGGACACTTGGAGTGACGGCTACCTAAATTTCAGCCGGGGTGACAGATAGTACACCCTCCTATGGTCTTCACGCTAAAAAGCGATCGAACCTCGAAGGACAACTCATCTAAGAATGCCATAACAAGAGAGCCCCACCCCACCAACCACCTAACGAATTCTGGTCAATCGATGATGATGGATCCGAAATACTCTTGAAAGATAAGATAAGCGGGGGGGTACCTAAGACCTGCCTCAAACTATCTACATAAACAAGAATAAACCCTCCCGAGGGCCATCGCCTATCATCCGGATGCGTGCACCACCACGCCCTCCGGATCCCGTGATCCTCACAACTTCAAAGTTCCTCCAAGGTCAAACCCGACCTCGCCACGCCCACCCTCATACCATCCCATACAGAGGATACCGACGGAACACTGTAGCTCACCTCTATAGACCTACCCAAACCATCAGTAGCACATATAATCCCTCACGCCGGACTCACGCCCCGAACCCGATATGAAAGGAACTTCGTGAGCTGGAAGAAGATGAGGAAAACATACTTACTTTTTAGGCGAGTATATGGCTCCTTCAGTGAAGATCAGGATCAAGTCAGAGAATTTCTCAGAAATTTTTCCCTCTCAGAATTTTTAAGTGTCGAAGAAGAAGAAAGTGAACAGTTGCCTCTTTTGCGCCTATTTATAAGACTAGGGGCGCCTGCAAATTGCCGTTTCAAATTCAACACGCGCCTACACGTGATTGGATGTGCGTTACACGCGCGCACGCGGTTCGAGTGCCCAACTACCGCCTGGCGCGTATGACGTACGCCACGATAGGATGGACCGCCAGTCTGACCTAGCAATCATCATACGGACCCCGGCATCCTCCAGATGGCGGCGCCCCAGGTCGCACCCCGTCCTTCCCACAAATACCACAAATCACATCGACCTCGGCGCCTGTCACCGGCTCACTTACGGAAAGCCTACATCCAGACGGACCTCGGCTAACCAGTCCGCAGATTCGCGGCCCGGACACACCACGGCATCCCCGGTGCCAGCGGTCTCGTGCCGGACGTCGGCACCCACCATGGAGAAACACCATTTTCGGACCGCACTCGGCGTAACCAACGCAGAGGCGCGATATCTAGGTCGGACCTCGACTTCCTTCGATGCCACATCTCTCGCCTCGGCACCGTAAGACCAACACACTAAAAAGACAACAACCCAAGGAACAACTTCAGCGAACACCTTCACCTTCGGTGCGCTTTCCGCTCCACTCGCCTCGCCGTCCCTCGGCTATTCGTGTGGTTATGATGGATATGGCCCAACCGACTAGGCCCACAAACAGCCCAAACAAGCTGGGCCTAACGTTGGTAGCAGTTCGCTACCGAGCCCAAAGCAAGCCCTAATCATCGCTTAAACCCTAGAATCCGTAACCTCCACCCCGGGCCAATGGAAGGCACGCCTGTAACCAGCGAGACCAAGGTCGGGCACCACCTCCACATGGCGCATATAAGGCGAAGGTCCCCGCCCCGCCAATGGAAGGGATGCCAGAGAAGAGTCACGCCACGACCAATGGAGGTCGGGCGCGCTTGATTCTGTGATTCGAAATGTATAAATAGGAGGAAAACCGACATTAGAGGGTCGACAATTTCTTCAATGCAAAGGCTCAGAACCAATACTGCACTAAAAGCTCTAGTAAAAGTATTGAGGAATCATTCCTCCGTGGACGAGATCTCATTAACGATCGAACCACGTAAAAAGCCCAGGTGTTCTTTATCGCTTTACATAAATCTCGACACTCTCTTAACTGTATTTATCACCATCATCCATGGCTTGGAGAATCACCACCATCTATCTCTCAAGAATTCTGCTGTGTGTTTCAGCCCAATATCACCCTAACAAGCCTTCACCTTACGAAGCTCTGCAGCAATACAAGTTTCCGTGGGGCTTCGCGGAAGGCGTGACTGGCTACACCACGAGCGAGGCCACGGCGAGTTCTCAGCCCATCTGAATGGCACATGCAGCTTCACGTTGGAGAACACGACGAGCTCCGGTATGAGCCGTGATCAAAGGATTGATATCTCAAGGCCGGCCGTAGGCTGAACGGTGTTAGCATCAAAGTGGTCTTGCTGTGGCTTAACATCGCCGGGTTAAGCGCAACGACGAAAATCTCGAGTTTTCTGTGGATTTAAGTCTCATGGATTTTCCTGTTGAGAATTTTGAGGTGCCCCAAGTGTGGGTGTGGTTTTAATTGCCAGAGAGGGAATGGGGAGTGGAGGAAAATTGATCGTCTTCTGGATATTACGCGTGGTTATCAGTAATTGTATGTGATTTCTTATGGTGAAATCACTTTCTTTTTTCTCTTTTTCTTTTATTGTGGTTGCATGGAGAATAAGAAGCACCAAGCTGTGTAATTTAGATGCTTCATGTCTCGTCAATTCCACGTGGAACTCTCTATGTTTCCTAGTTGTTCGAATTTATATCATGCGTGTGTGTGCGCGCGCTCGATGCGTTTGTTGAAATCCTTCGAAGATTAAAATTGAAATAGAGTTCGAAACAGATAGGTTTAGCTGGCAAGAATTATTGGTGTTCTCTTGGATATATGTTGGAACCTAATGGATTTAGGATAAACTCCAATAAGGATATATGTTTTGGAATATGTATGTACATGTATTGTATTAATGCATTGATTTTGCAATAATTGGACCCACCTGAGATGTCAATGAAGAGGTTTCACGGATCGATCCTAACCGCTTAAAACCCATTAAATTTAAAGCGGCGATTACGTTCCGCACCTGCTTTAGACCCGGACCGCTTAGATTCATAGTTTGATGGTCCGGTCCGATCTCGTTCGAACCGTAACCAAGAATTATTTATTGGTTCTGATCCGAATAAAACCTGTCTATTAACAAGTCTAAGTTTAAATAGGCTTGTCAACGTGTTAGTTTTATCCATATCGATTCAAAATCACTCATAACATATTAAATTATAAAGCAACGGTTTCGGTTCTAGTTTTGGTTCTTGTCTGGTTTTGGTCCGATTCTGGTTCCAGATCCACTCAGATCCGGACCGTTTAAGATTCATAGTTGATGGTCCGGTTCCGGATCCAATGTCTAATGGGTCGGTTCCAGAACTAGAACCAGAACCATTACTTATTTATTGATTCTGGTCCGAGTAAAACTCACCCATTGACATCCATAGACCCACCCATTCTCATGGAAATTAGTAAAAATTGTAAAAAATGATGGATCTAATTGCAAATTAATGAGTTGGAGCAGTACGTCTTAAAACAATACTACTGCTCTTTCATGGGTTGGACTAGTACATCTTGGACATACATAAGAATTTTCATGTAAATAAGAATTTCCGTTGGCCGAAGGTACCGAACAACTGTCAATATTAACTGACACAAAGGAACAAGTTGATAGTAGAAGCATTTCTCTTGATGATCAATGTATTGATTTATGTATGGGAATGAGCCTCTCAGTACACACACGAAAAAAAAAAACAGAACTTCGCTCAAATCATATAAAAATCTGCTTTGTGCAAAAACCTTTCTCCGTATATATAATGGAGATGCTCAAAAAAAGCCAAAACCCAGCATGATACATAATACACTGAAGAGCACGATCGATACAACTGATTTTGGTCTTGGCTAAAATCTTCAAACCTGCCTCATCCAGACTTACTTTTTACTCGCAACTTCGTCGACAATAGCTTCTGACCCCACCATTTCTCCACACACCACTTAACTGGTAAATTCGCCTGGCCCATCGGATGAAGGTTCACTGTGGTCGGAATCTGGATCTAGGTCGGAGTTTTCAGATCCAACAGAGCTTCAACAGAGCCATCACCAAGACGGGCCCGGATAAACTTGGATGTCTTCTTCCGTTGCTTGCCTTTCCACTGCCGTTGGATGGATTTTGATTAGTTCCACCACCAGCGTGCAATGAGTCAATCTGTGTTTTCGGTTTGGTTAATTCACCAGGTCCACTTGATTGTGAAGGTGAAGCACCAACTATAACTGCTGGTTTCCCCCTTGCACTTCGATATCCATCCTTTGACAACACTTCGACCTCTTCTGCTGGGGCGTTGTAGCTTGATTGTAGCGCTCTTACAGTGCTTACAACATTATAAACTAGATTGTTTTTAACGGAGCTGTTGCCAGAATCTATAGACTTGCCTTTGCCTTTTTTGGAGCCGTTACCATCTTTCGTGCTGTTATTCCAGCCATACGCTCTTGAAGCCATATGAAGATTGTAAGCATCTGTCAGCTCTTTTTGCTTCTGAGGATTAGGGAGGAGTCCAGCCAATTCAAGAACAAGATGGGACAAACCAAACTGATCTATGTATGTTAGGTATGTCTCGACATCCATTGAACCTAGGCGGTATTGACCAGATATGTCTTTGAAAGCAGTGAATTTGTCTTCATCAGATCCTAGAGCAGCGCGCATTTTCTCCACCAGAGATCTGTTTGCTGTGTGAACATTTCCTGCCTTCCTAACTGATTGGTCATCGGTGGTTGATTTGCGTGACTGGGCTACTACTGAAACTGGAGGAAAATCAGTACTTGAATCAAAAGACTCGCGGTCTGAAAGACTAGGGGCTGATGAAGAATGACCTAGCCTATTGCTGCTTCCAGAAGCCCTTGATGATGACAAGAGAGAACCGGCAAAGGACGTAGTAGTAGCAGCTGATGCCGGGTGAATCTGAGCAGAGGTTGATTGATTAGATGGCACAGATCCAATTTCTGGAACTGCTCTGCTCTGTCCTGAACTAGATGCTGATCCAGAAATAGCAGTTACTGGAGGCCACGCACGAGAAGTGATGACTGGCTGTGCAGGTGTTTTGCTACCTGCTGGCCAAGCAAGACCTGAGCTCGAGGAGCTCACTTTTTGTTGGTCTGCTGGCTCCTGACTGGCAGAACGGGTGTATGACTAGCTGCTGGCCAAGCAGCAGCCGAGCTAGAGGAGTTCACCTGCTTCTTGCTCTGGCGGCGCAGATGAGCAGCCATATTTCTGTTAGAGGGAGCATCAGTTTGAGAATTCTGTTGGTTACCCCCAGGACCTCCTGCAAGAGGAGGAAATGCAGAGTCTCCCAGTGTTCCACTCATTGAACTTTGAGACACGGCCTGTCGGTATCTTGATGGTAGCTCAGGTTCTGTGGTACCTATAGATTCCAGAGGTGAAATAAGTGAGTCAACATCAGCGCTTTCACCATGATCATTGCGAGCCCAACTATTGGGTGGTGCAGCACTTGCTGTCTCAAGACTTGCTTGGATGGCCAAAGAAAGTTCATCTGCAAGATCCCGGCGAAAGGTACGTGCTCTTCCACGACGATTCTCTTGTTCACTACTTCGTCTATATCGAAAACTGGTAGGTATCTGTACAAATTGCAGAACATATGGAAACATTATGAAGCCATCAATTGGGAAAGTCAATGGAACCCAAACAGTGGATCCAATGAAAGGGATAGACTGAAAATGAGCAGAAGCAACCATATGCTCCTCAACACAACCCAACCACTCCGGCGGGTCCCCAGAAAACATCCGGCAAAGGAAAAAGGCTTATATGATAAAGTATCTATTCATATGGGTCAAGTTTGATATATGTACCTGAAGAGCAGCACTGCGCTGTGAACGGGACATACGCCTCCATGCTCCATAGCATTATGCCTCTGAGATATAAGGCATGTACAATAAAATAGCTCAACTAGAAGAAAATAATAACTGAAGAGTACATCCATTTTCACAAAGATGACTTACCTTTATTTCAGATTCAGACATGAAGACAGTGAACTTCTTGGCAAGGCAACTCTCATCCTCACAGAGGAAATGATCTCGACGAAAGTGAATCTGAGAAAAATTAAATCATTTACAATAGTATCGTAACTTGATGTAAAACTTATATCATTAGTCTGACAATGTTCTACCTCCAAGTTGTCATAATTTCCATAGTACTCATACTCTCCTGGATGCTGCCTGCACATAACAGGATATTATCGCTTATTAAACATGCTCCGAACTTACAGCTAAAGGATTACCTCCGACATATATGACAAGTATAATGTTCAGTCTCCATATGAGTATAAAGCTCATTGTCCCCATAAAATGGTGTCTGGCAAAATTCACAAGGGGGATGTCCTGAGAAGCCACCTCTTTCACTTTCAGTTCCATCCACCTCTGAGTCACCAGTGTTTATATGCTGACTCAGTTGTGATCTTGTATACAACTTTGCTCACAAATGAAAACCTGAGAACCGGAAAATCCACTTTTTAGAACTCAGTCCAGGAAAATCTATTAATCAATTAATCAGGCAGAACTAGACAACTAAACCGAGGGGATAAGGAGAATAACGATAATAAATAAGGTAACATGATTTTTAAATTTTAGCCCTCACCACATATGGATGCTCCACCTGCTGCTAATACATCTCTTTTGGGATCATTAAATTCATGGTGCAGAAATTAGATAGCAAACGCACACAAGGAAACTGGAATCCCCAAATCAACTATCTCATCCATATGGAAACAAAAAGCAGAGTATTTCGACCAATTTAGCAATACACATGTAGTGCTAATGCATAACTCTTTATTTTTGAACTGCCAAAACTCTGCCAATGCACCAAAACCTACTCTATTTATCAAAATTAATTACTGCAAATACATGCCAATAATCTATGACAGCACAATCATAAAATTAATTCAAAACACAAACCAACCTTCCATTATACTGCCCAAGAAACCAAGATAAACTTTAGAGCTATGATTACTGCGGCATCAGACACTGCGAATGAGTCCTATCAACTATCGTCCCACTACTGCAAACACCAATCTTCAGGAGAGATTCTACCAGAGTATTATCAGAAGACTGGTATGGTATATCCTGAATAGTGCAAATAATTATATCCTCAAGCTATAACAGGAAAGCAAGTCCCAACCAGTCACCAATCTACTCATTACTTATAGTCCAATGTAGCTGTGTGAAACCAAAAAGTAAAAACAATCAACAAAATACATTTTGACTAATAGTCGGACAATACTCTCAACTCACAAGTTAATTGTAAGAAAGTATTTCTTAGACTATCACACTTCTATTAATCCAATACGATTCTGATTGTTTTAGAAATTTCCGATGCCTAAAAGTCAACTTTTGTGCCTTCCCCCCTCCCCCCAAAACAAAAGGAGGAAAAAAGAAGACTTCTAAGCAGAATCAAATAAATTTAACATGATAGAGTATAAGATGCATACATACTATGAACAAAAAAAACTTTAAAATAACAACAGAGCTAATATAAATGTACTAGGAAAGAAGATCATGGCATTTATTGCACCTTTCTTCCCTCCAAGCACAAGCTGCAGATGAGCAACCTATGCTTATGAAACAAATGACCCTTCAGCTGATCAATGTTCCTAAACTTGGCTCTTCTCCTGGAACCATCATCCGGCAGGTCCTCCTTATCACACTCACCACAAGAAAGCCTGCACATGGCCTTGATCATTTTGTAATGATCCGAATCATCGAAAAAGGCCTGTGTATCATCATGATACCAGTACTGTCCCATCTTACCCTCTCTCCTTTCAGGGGGAAATATTGTGAAGTCGCTGATCGTCTTCGTATAGTCTCCCAGAGCCTGAGCCAGATACATCGAGTTTAATTTAGACACATTGACAATGCAACAGTGCACTCATTGACCAGTAATCAAATATACAAACAACTAGCATAGATACGAATTCGAAATCATATATGGCTAAAGTGCATCCAAGTCAAGTCAAACTTCGCACAGAAGCTTAAAATTCATAAGATCAAACAGTGAATCATGAGTCTATAAGAGGATAACCTTAGTGACAAAAATGATGTCGTTCTCGGTCTTGCAAATACAGCAGCTGCGGTCATTGCAGATAAATCGGAGGCGAGCAACGCAGGTAGAGCAAACATCCTTGTGGCCACAAGCACCGTATGCCACCCACTCCAAGCTTTCCGCACAAACCGCGCAGCTATCGTCCATCTCCACTATCAAATTCGTAGACGAGGAAACAAATCCAGGGTTTTCTGGGCCGAAATTTCAGAACACGGAAGGGAAATTGGGGGCGTGGGCGGAGATAATCCGTGTCCGAATCGGTTATATGTACGCAACCGCTATTTGTAATTTGTATGAATTTTTCTAGGGTTTCTGATGTGTTGATCTGTGAATGTGAGGGGTAGAGGAGAGAGAGTTTTCAATCGATCAACAAAATTGATTAGACTTGTCTGTACTATCTAAGAAAAGGATTAAAGCGAAAAAAGGATATCGAATAGTATTTCCACCAATTTTTAAATAAACAAATTTATATGTATATACGAACAATAACTGAAGTATCTTAAAATAAAATTACCTGATAAATCACAGTGTATGTTAATATACGAGATTTGTGTAAAGAAGAAAAAACACGGTAGTTTTACGTGGTTCGATCCAAATGAGATCTACGTCGCGGAGGTGATGGTCCTCAATACTTTCACTATAATCGGATTCTGATGAGTGTATCTAAGTTTCAAGATTCGATAAGTTGCACAACCCTTTACCGTCGATCTAACCCCTATTTATACATATCCGAGGACCCCTAAAGACGCGCCCCATCCCCGATTGGCGGGTCTCGATCCTCCCATGTAGGGACTCTTCCTCTCGCATGTAGGATCCCCGCCTTCCGTGTGGGTGGAGGTGATTAGGTTCGGAGGTGGTTAGGGTTTAGAGGATGGGTCCTTGTCGAACCGCACGGGGTTGTCCATAACGTCGGCCCACTTGCTTTGGGCTTACCAGCCTACTCGGTTGGGCAATATATCCTATCATAGCCCACCCAGAATAGTCGAGAACAACCATGCCGAGTGAGGAGGGAAGAACGCGCTTTCTTAGGCGGGATGTTGCTCTGCTGAGGTTGTTGTCGGGTTTTTCGATCTCTTTGATGTCGTGGTTCGATTTGACGATCTCGGTTCAACCGAGTCGGCAATTGCTTTTTCCGGCACGCACCGCTTGTCAAGACCAAACGCAGTCGCTCGCCGTTGGACAAAGATGTCCTAAGGATGTCAAGTCCGACTGGTAGCGATACCGCATAGGTAATACCGAGGTCCGATCCGGTATAGATATCCTTCGATGATACGAGGTCCGCCCCGAGACGTCGATTGGTTTCCGTTCGAATCGGGCGAGGCGATCTGCCTTTCCTGGCGGGAACACATGGACTGGAGCCATCCGTTGCTTTGTCTGTACAGGAATGTCCGTTGGAAGGATGCCGAGGTCCGACCTGAATTCTCTGATGCTAGGCGGCGTTGTCTGCTGGCAGGACGCCGAGGTCCGACCTGAGTGGCACCGCCTATCTGGAGGATGCCGAGGTCCGAGTGATGATTGCACGATTAGACCGGGCGGTCTCATCGGCTGGAGGGTACGCCACGCCATGACGGTTGGTGGGCGTTCGAGACGCTGCGCGCTCTGCTCCACGTCGAATAATGGATGAGCACGTGTGAAGTTGAAAAGGCAATTAGCGCCCATTGTACCATAAATAGGCCCAAATAAAGCAATGCTCATTTTCTTCTTCCACACTTTGTTTCGCAGAAAATAGTTTGAAATTTCGACTTTTTCCAAACTTGTTGAAGAAGCCCGATATCTCAGCTTGAAAAGTAAGTATGTATTCTTCATCTTCCTTCGCCTTCTCGCTCAACATTCGATTCTTCGCCGCTCGCCGCTCGCCTTCTCCCCAGATAGTGTCACCGATATTAAGGATTATATGTGTTATAACCTCGGCAGGTCGACAGGAATTAAGGTTAGGTCCCGCCGGTATCATCGTTATGGGATGGATACAGGGTGGGTTTAGCGAGGTCGAGTTTGACGATGGCGGACCTTTTGAAATGGCGAAGGAATACGTGATCCGGGAGGAGCGTGGTGGTGCTTGCCGCGATCGGACGATAGGGCGGTGCCCACTCCCGAGGATTTCATTACAGATATCGTAGATGCTTTGAGAGCCGGCCTTAGGTTTCCTCGCCCCAATTTTTCTTAGGATCTAATAATATTTCCGTTCCCATATGTCACCGACCAATTCCATTAGGTCGGTGGTGGGGCAGAGCTCTCCGCCACGGGCGTTGTCGGGAGTTCTCGCCGAGGTCTTGATGCGCTTTTTAGTGTCACACTATAGGAGAGTGTATTATCTGCCTCCTCGTAAATTTAAGGTAGCCTCCTCCCTCGGTGTCCCGTCGGGCAAAATAGGTATTTCTTCTTGCGGTGATGGGCATCCGGGTATGAGTGGGACCTGGTAAGATGACGGACGTGAAGGTCAAGCCCCGGCTACATGGAGGAAGAGCTCAACAACCTCGGTGAGATATTATCTATTAATTTCACCGAGATGACCCAACAATGCCGCATCGGCGCTTATAGGTCGAGGCATCGATCGGGTCTCGATCGGGTGAGGGCATCCTATATTTTTTATTGCTCACATGTCCGAACTCGTTGTCTTTGAAAAAAAATTCTCTTGTCGCAGTTGAAGCTCGATCATGAGAAGAAACCAGTCGTCGGCCTCGTCATCCCATACGCCATCTCCGCCAGCGCCACCAAAAAGGCGCGAGGACCGAGCCCGGCCACGCCGTGGTCGTGGGCGACTGAACCACCTGATGGCGTCCACCACCGACCCGACTCGTCCGATCATGTGGAGGGGACTCGCACCAGATTCGCACGAGTGCACACCGACACTCCTATATCCTTCCCCAAGTACGAGCCTCGCCATATTCCTCAGACTTTTCGTGTTATGTGATGCCGACCGTTGGTACGCGAGGACGCGACGCCGGTTCTTGCGAGCCGCACCGCATGGCCGGGTTCGTGATGGAGAGCGCCTTGGTGACGAGGCGCCGAGGAAAGCCGTCACGCCGAGTCTCATACTGGCCGCCGAGGGCGAGGCCGAGACCGCGGGCCGCCGAGGCCACCATCAAGAAGCAACCAGCCCCGCAGGTGGCCCATGCCAAGTGGGGGTGCTCATGGCGAGGTGGCCGAGGCGGAAAAGAAACTCGCCAACGGTGACGAGTGCCTTGGTCAAGTGGGCAAGGACCGATGTTGAAGGCCTTCGCCAGAAGTTCATTGAGTCCGGACCTTCCTCCTTCATCTCCGATCCGCCGCAGATTGTGCCTCGGTGGTATCCTCCTGCCGGGAGTGGTTATGGCCTCGATGCCCAGGCTTGACAAGGTCGCATGGTTGGGTTGAGGTCGCACTCGGGCGGTGTATATGGAATACGCCCAGTAACGCTTCAGCGGCCCCCTTCCCGGTGGTGGAGGCTCATCTTCCTCCGCCTCTCTTCTCGACGGCCGTGGCTGCCTGGCAAGGAGGACGAAGACAAGGAGCCAGAACTCCTCGCTAAGGCGCGAGGCGAGTGGGGAGGTGGGGCAGTGGAGGTCGAGCAAGCAGCAGTGGTCACGATTCTCGACAAGACTACCGAGGTCGACGATCCTAATGTAATAGGTCAATATTGCGGGACCATTAGTGGTCCCAGCCTTTGCGTATTTCGCCCCGTTATAAATAAAAGACGCACTTTTGAATGTGTTTGCTCTCTTTTTTGTCTTTAGCATTCCGCTTCTCAATATCTCTCGCCCGATCACGATCCGTCGACCAAGCCGGAAGAGGCCCGAGGTGCCTTAGCCGAGAAGAACGAAGGTGCCGTTTTGGATGGCCGCCGGCCGAATTGACTAAGATTTTCGTCGGTTTGATTTCAGCAAGATCGCCACCGGGCCGAGGGAGAAGTTGATGAGGCCGATCGCGGTGGCTCGCCTCCCGGCCGAGAACGAGACTCTCGCGATTGCGATCTTGAAGTCCGGGCAGATCCATCCGCCGGATGTGATCAAGGGCGCTTAATGCAAAGGAGGCGGCTCGAAATGGCTCGCTGCAGGTCGGAGCAAATCTGGCGGAGCACGCAGAGTATGGAAAGGTAATCCACCGATCCGTGGAGTTACCATACACGGGCCGATGATCGAGTTCAGAGCTTGCTTGCCGAGGCATGGTGCCGAGGGATGGAGGAGGGCGCAACAAGAAAGTTTAAAGACCGCCTCAACTCCATCGTGAAGTACATTCAGATATACGAGCTCGTCATGCGACGATGCCCCAACCTCTCCGAATTCGCACCGGCCCCAGGACGTGAGAATCAAGAATCCGAAGGGGGCGCTATGACGATCATGCCGAGGTACTCCTGGCCTGGGTCCGAGCCGAGAGAAGGCGCCCGGCGCGGCGAGAAAGCGGAAGTCACCTGACTTAAGGTCGGCGCGAAAGGCGGCGGTCGGGCGAGGTCGTGATCCCGCCAAAGGCAGTTCATAGGGCCGAGTGTGACCTCGGGTGCACCTCGCTCTGTGAATGCCTCTTCGTGCTCTGAACCCATCTGCGGCTCCAGTGCACCCTTAATGGCCGTGGTGGTGCCGACTCATTGATCAGGTGGAGGGCACCGAGTTCGCTCCGGTATTCATCGCCACTGTGAGATTTTGTTCGTAATCGTGCAGTTTCAGATGGAGTCCCGGCGGGATGGAGTTCGAGGCCGGAGTGAGTTGTATATAGCTTAGACTTTCAGATTAACAGAAATGTATTTAGACTTTGTCTGAAGTGTATACTTTCCCCGAGAGGTACAAATATAGCTTAGGACTTGATTTTTAGTCGTAAATGTATTTAGATCAGATGATGTATACCTTCCCAAATAAAGGGTGTAATTTGACGAGATCCGATGTGGACGCCGTTTCGCATGTAGATGTTTCAACTTAACGAGTAATCAGTATGCGTGCATGTGACGCTCAATTTAATGAGTAGTCCAGATGCCTCGCACCTAGACGCTCAATTTAATGAGTAATCTGAGTCGCTTGCGCGCGCGCTAGTCGAAAGTACCACTTAGCGGGTTTGTCATCTCGTAGTGGCGTCCCATTGTGAAGGTTAATTATGTGTTATCCGACTTGAGAGCGTATGTGCACATAAGCATAAGATGAGGCGAAGTGAAATACTTATTTAGAAAACAAGTGTTTTATCGAGAAGTAAATAACATCGCACTTCGGCAAAAGAAGAAGAGGACTAACATGATGCCGATCCAAATCAAAGCTACGTAAAGTACCTCATCAAATGAGTGATATGCCAGTTCGGGGATAAGTGCACCGATAAGTGAGCAAGCTTACAGGCCTTTGCCGAGGTCCTCGTGAACGCCGGTATGGACCTTCCCATGTCGGATCTAGCTTGTTAAGACGCCGGCTCTCTTGGCTTCATTATTTCGTAGGACGAGGTCGCCACTTGGAGTGTGGAGGCTTTTACCTCTTTGTTGTAGTACCGTCACGACCGGCACTTGTATTTGCCGTTTATGAAGGCGAGCTCGCTGCTTCTCCTCGAGTATCAAGGTTGACACGCAGTCTTCCTCGCTTTTCCCTGTTCGGTCGAGTGAAGAGTACGCGGGCTCGGCGCCGATCTCGGCGCAGATGACAGCCTCGGTCCCAGACCAAGTCAAGGGGTTTCTCCGTCAGTCCAGAGGTTGTCTGTGGGACAGAGGACTTGAGGAGATTTTCAACCCAATCACCCTTAGCTCGGTCTAACCTCTTTTCAACTCAGACGATCGTGCGGTTCGTCACCGACCGATCGACCATTCGCCCGCGGTAAGCGATCGAGGTGAAACGCTGTTTCGATCCGGAGCTCTTCACATAATTCCTTGAAAGTTTTGTCGACTAACCGGTACCGGTTGTCCGAGATCAAAATATGCGGTACGCCAAGCAAAACTATGTTTTTCCACACGGCGTCCGAATCCTCCCTTTCGTGAGGCTCGAAAGTGGCTCTTCACCCATTTTGTGAAGTAGTCTACAGCCATGACTAAGTATCGGTGACCGGTGTTCGGTCAAACGGACCAACGGCGTCGATCCCCCATCGCATGAAAGGCCACGGACTCGTAGTCGCTTAGATCGGTCCTGGGGCTTCTCGACCGTGGAACGAAGCCGGCACTGACACTTTTCACGAGCTCGGCCGAATCTTGACGAGGGTGGCCAAGCAATATCCCGACCTCCTGCCTTCTTTGAGAGAGCTCATGACCCGATGTGACTCCACAGCACCTCTCGTGAATCTCAATGAGCACGTAGTCGGCTTCTTCCGGGTTCGAGGCACCTCGTGAGTGGTTGAAGGCGACACACCAGAGTGCCTCCCGTGAGGTACTTTTTGTTGATTTAGCACCGAAGCGCTTTGGTCGAGCTTGTATACAATGTTTCACCACTATTACAATCTCCTATCCGAATCAATACTTGATCGCATATATCCGTGTTCCTTATCTCATATATAAGTTAGATCACACGTGTAGAAGATCACGTAAGTCTCGTATGATTGGTCAAGTTTAACGAGATATAAAAGTTTCACAACCGAGACAACTTGAGGACGAGTTGTCAGATAGCCGCAGATAGATATAGATAGGACTGACTTAGTTGTTTGTTCACGCCGGCACGCCTCGACGTATCAAGGATCACGATGAGACGAGTTCTTCTATCGACCGTAGTGAAGAACCTAGATCTCGGTGACTTACGATGATCTAAATCTCGATAAGGTATTAGATGGTATGAGTTCTTGCACCATCACTTTGACTTGTTATGGGTGAGGTTATATGTTCTAACCCAATATTCTCCGCATCTTGGGTGGTGGCGGTCAGATGTCATGCTAGTTATCCAGACGAGTCATGCGTATCCGTTAAGATAATGACGCCCCCATGAGCTCGAAGGTTTATCAGTACTAAACCCCGCGCAGTCGAGTTAGCTCAAGTACAATAATAAGGTCGAGTGGTACTACTTAAAGAATTAAAGATATTAATTATTTTAAGCAATGTAATGCTATAAATAATTAATGGACGCTCGATATCTTAAACACGGGATTCGTAATATCTAAGTGCAAGCTCGACTCAACTTTGGTAATAAAGGGTAAGTCTCGATTTATTCTCTAGTGGCATGAATAAATGTTTATAAATTAATTTATGTTCAATGAACATAAGATAATTAATTTATTTGAGGCCCATCTTTATTCCTTGCATTTGATCCCTGACCGCCCATCCAGTCCGGTGAGCTCAAGAAAATCATCCACCATCATGCTCTTATGGAAATGATTTGATTCTCTTTATCCTATAAGGATATTATTATATTTATGGGATATGCATAGATCCTTTCCATATAGGATTATGGTAATAATCATTTCCATATAGATTATGGTAATTTTCATACGGGATTATGGTAATTTCCATACGGGATTATGGTAATTTCCATATGGGACTATGGTAATTTTATGGGATTAAGGTAGTGCATTATAAATATAAGGTAAGAGATAGATTCAATGTGAATCCTCATAATTCATCATCAAATTTTCGCCCATCCCATAGTAATGCCGGAGGATTTTTCGAGAATTTTAAGAGCATTGGGTGATTTTTCAAGCATTCTCCATAGATCGCCCTCACTCGGCGTTGAGATCGGGTAACCTGATACGCCCGTAAGGTCAAAGCACGAGTCTCGATCCATTCCGCCCGACAGATTCAAAGGTAAACACGAGAAAACCCCAAAGTGTTGCAATTAATTATATAGGTGCATGCTAGAATATAATCAATATACGGTGAATTAAACATCCAAGATAGATCCCCTATAGGGTTAAACCTAGTTTTTCCCATCACTTTGGGATTTCACCACCATCTTTTAGCTTCGAAATGATCCTCGAGGTAGCGCGCTTCTTCCGTGTAGCTTTTATGGTGACATCCAGTCACTTTATCTCGCCGATGATGTCGATGGACTCGCGATACTCGGAATGAACTCTCCACCGGTGGATTTGTTGATGACGCAGCTAACTTATCGAGGATATCACCGTTGTTTTCCCTCGGATGCGATGCGAATATCAAGCACCGAACGAGGTCAGATCTCCTTCGCTTTCTCGCGTATTGCTTCATTTGATCCTCCCTCGCCTCGATTTGCTTAAGACCCGTTTACCACGACTGGAATCTCCAAAGATCCGGATCTTGTCCACTTTCATTTCCTTTGCAGGCGGAGTCCCGAGATCGCCGCACTCCACCTCGTTGTTTGTGGCTCTGGAAGGTAAACCGAGTGCATATGTCACTTCGTTTGTCTGGGCCGGAGGAGACGATGCTCGCTCACCGCCTGCTTGCATGAAGCCCGCCCACGAATCGCCAAGAACCATCAGCGGTTAAGGATGATTCCTCCGTGGGGAGCGGGAGGACCTCGCCGGTGGGTCGGCCCCTGAATTTGGCCTCCACCAGAAGTCGCCGTGAGCTCGCCTTTTATGGCCGGCCGGGGAGTATGAAATGTCGTGCTCGCGGAGCTCCAAAGGCCCACTGCTATACATCCGGATGACTCGCTTTGACAAGACTTGTCTCAAGGTAAGTCACCAAGACTTGACTGGAATGGGCTTGGAAGTAAGGTCGAGGAGTCGCTTGGCTCACTAGTGCTGCTACTTTTTCGAGGCTGTACTTGCCTCCGCCCCCTTTGAGAGCCCAGCTAATAAAGTAGATGGGAGTTGTCGTCCCACCTCATCTCGCATCAATACCGCGATCGATCATTTGTCCGAGGCGGCCATTATAAGGAAGGAGGAGCTTCTTTTCTACGGGCGGACAGTGGTCGGTGTCGGCGAGATACTCTTTCAAATTGTGAAAGGCGACATGGTGTTCTTTCCCGCTAGCGAAGTCCGAGCTCTCCTCAAGATCTTGAAGAAGGAAGTTGCTTTTCGGCAGCTCGAGATAAGAATCACTGAGGGCGGCTAGACACCTTGAGTTTGTGGATCTCACTTGATGGTTTTGGACACTTGCATGTCAAGCAATCGCTTTCACCTTAGTGGGATTTCGCTTCGTGCCTTCGAAAACCAAAGATCCCGTGAATTTACCCGCCTTCACCATGAATGTGCACTTACGGGGTTGAGCTCGAGGTTGGCCGACCCGAGGAGCCGGAGGATAGTTCCGAGGTCGCCGGCGCAGCCTCCGCTTTTTGACTTTCGACTACGATATCGCCGACGAGACCTCGACAATCTCCCCATGTGGTCCTCGAATATTGCGCCCACCATCCTCCGGTAGGTGGCTCCGGCGTTGTGCCGAAGGCATCTTCCCAGACGCAAAGACACCGTCGGTGATGAACGCCGTTTTGGGGCGCCCTCCTGCTCATCAGATTTGGTGGTACCTTTGTACGCATCTAGGAAATCAAGATCTCGTGGCTACCGCCTCCACCTTCTTGTCAATGTCGGGAGCGGGTAACAATCTTTCGAGCAAAGGTTTGTTGAGGTCGCAGTAGTCGACACACATGCGCCACCCTCCCGGCCAACCACGATCGGATTAGCCATCCGTGTTGGGTATTTAACCTCGAATGTGATTTCGCCTACGGAGTCGGGTTACCTCGCCTCTTACGACCGCCACGCTCGCCGCAAACCCTCTTTTCTTTTGCCGAACCGCTTTAGTAGCCGGGTCGATGTTGAGGCGATGAGTTATGAGCTCGGGTGACACCGGTCATGTCGAGCGGGGACCATGCGAACACGTCCCGTATTCCCTCGTGTTCGCACGACATGATGTCGAATATCGGTTGGGCCCCGGACGCCGACCTTGACAACTTTGGAGGGTCATCGTCGTATAGTGAAGGCTACCGGTCGTCCCGAGGTGGCGGCTCGGGGTTCTCAGAATTGCTAGGCCGAGGCAAGGCCACATCCCGGGTTGAGACTCGTAGGCATTCTTTGGCCGCTTTAGTCACCCAGATGCTTAGTACCCTAATCGTGGGTGGGTATCTTGATTGTGGTGGTACACGAGCGCACGGCCTTGGTGGCGTCTGACCAATCTCGCCCATGATGATGTTGCACGGAGAGGGAGCTCGGACTAGAAAAATTGAATGACCTTTGTGACCGACACGAGAGCACGTCCTACAGAACCGGAAGGTAATTACACCTTCGGGTTGAACCGCCTCCTGAGTGAAGCTCCGCAACTGGGATGGTGCGGGATGTATTTGAATTCCTCCGACCTCAAGTTTATCCAGACAGTTCTGGAAGATAATGCTGACGGAGGCACCGATGTCGATGTAGACCCGGTGGACGTTCTTGTTGTCCACCACGGCTTGTATCGTGATGGCGTCTTGGTGGGGTATGATCTTGGGCACCTGGTCATCTTTGGAGAACACGATGTTCTCACCATCCCGAGTCTCTTGTTTTTCGACTCCTCGGGGCCGACCTCGAGCTTCATTCTTCTAACGACGACCTCGTTGTTCCTATAGGCAGATCCGTAATGGCATAGACACTGCTCCATAAAGATTTGGACCTTCGCCCCTCGCCGCCTTCGAGCCGGGTCGTCGTCGAGATCGGTCATGAGCTGTTGCCACCTCCATTCTTTCCTCTGCGACTTGCTTGCTCCCGCCCGGCTCGGCCGAGGTATTTCTTGAGGGCTCTCCTTCGACGATCTCGTCGATCATGAGCCCAAGTTTGCAGAATCTTGATATGACCATACCCTGGTGATAGTCACAATCTTTCCGTTGATCTTCTTAGACCTCCTTCATAGGAGGGGCTTGAGAAGAGCTCGGCGGAGCTCGAATATCTCCGCCCTCGATTTGAGCGGATGAGGCCCTGTTGCCGTGATTTGGCCGAGGTCCGAGCACAGATTCCATCGGGCCCTTCGATTCTCTCGAGGCACTTCGCGATCGCCTCGGCCCGGCCATCCGGCTTTTTTTCAATTCTCCGCTCATCCCGGATCTCTCTTCTTCCGACTCGACTCGGCTGGCGAGTTGTCGACCGAGGTCCAGCGACTAGCCGCCTTTGGCTTTTCCCGGTGATCTCTTTATTCGATCTGCCGGTCGGATCCGTTCTTGAACGCATTGATGATGTAAAGATCGTTACTCTCATCAATTTTGAGAGACTCTGGATAAACCTCGAGGCGAAGTTCGACATCGTCTCGTCCCGCCTCGCGGATAGTGGCGAGTCAAAGCGAAGGTTCTTTGAGGTGGCGTCTTACGGTAAGCGCCACTTAAACCGATCCATGAGATCACAGGCGATGTATCTTGTTTTGGCGGGCGAGGTGAACCAGCGTCGGGCGTTGGAGATCGGCCTCCGGGAAGATTTTGCACATATGAAAAATCTTCCATTCCTTGATTCGCCATGTTGGTAGTGTAGATGAAAAGGAAGTCGGAGGGTCCCAGAGACCATCGTGGCGCCGATGTTGGGTGCCTGTATCGTTGGGGCAAGGGCGTGTCCAGAATCTCTCTGGAGAAAGGAGAGATGATTCTCCCGTACCGGTCGAACCCCGGGAGATCATTGCCATCTCTCTCTCAAGGGGTGGGAGACCGGTAACGGCATCTGTCGTCTCTTCGAGGGGGAGTTCGGCTCCGCCTCTCCTCTCCATCTGCTTTCGGCTCTGGGCGGCATGCCGAGGTGGCGGCGACTTGCGGCGGTGGTGGTGAATGGTTGCGACCATCTTGGCGAGGTGATTGACTTACGGCGGCGGGCGATGTACGCGTTCTCTGGCTATTGTCATCGAGATGGCGTTGTCCACTTGGTGGGATGAACGACCTCGGCGCCCGTAATCACCAGCTCGGGCATTCGAGAGGTGCATCGTTTGTCCTCCTGGTGGAGGAAGCTCGGAATTGGTCGAGATTGGCGTTGAGGAATTCGAGACATAGCTCGCCTAGACCTCTTGAGATCGGTGAACCGCCTGCTCACCTACTAGACGAGGTCGGCCCTTCCTCTTTGGGGAGGCGATCTTGAGGGTGTATGAGAATGTTCTCCATGTAGCCCTCAGGCAGTGACCGCTTGTGGAGTCTGCAATCCTCTTCCATGTTGAGTGACCACTTGGTCGTCTTCAGGTATGGTTGTTCTGATTTCGCCGGCTGTCTTAAGGTTGCGTGTTCTTGCCATTAAATTGTAGAAAACAAAGCTTTTTGTTCAAACGTTCCCACAGACGGCGCCAATGATAAATCTAGTGTATGTTAATATACGAGATTTGTGTAAAGCAGTAAAGAACACGAGAGTTTTACGTGGTTCGATCCAAATGAGATCTACGTCCACGGAGGTGATGGTCCTCAATACTTTCATTATAATTGGATTACAATGAGTGTATCTAAAAGCTCTAGTATTCGATAAGTTGTCAACCCTTTTACCGTCGATCTAACCCCTATTTATACATATCTGAGGACCCCTAAAGACGTGCCCCATCCCTTGATTGGTGGGGTCTGATCCTCCCATGTAGGGACTCTTCCTCTCGCACGTAGGGATCCTCGCCCATGTAGGGATCCCCGCCCATGTAGGGTGAAGGCCGATTAGGGTTTGGAGGTGGTTAGGGTTTAGAGGATGGGCCTTGGCTCAACCGCATGGGGTTGTCCATAACGCCGGCCACTGTTTGGGCTGCCAGGTGGCTCGAAATGGTTGGGCATATCCCATCAACTGGGTTGATGTCATATAATTTTAAATTCGATCTTTTTCATAGTTGATCTCATTTATAAAGGTCAGCCAAGTTCGAGAAAGTATTTTGTAATAATATTTTTATTTAGATTTTTGTATGTTTGAATTGGAGATATATTAAATTTTGATTAATTGACTTCCACAACTACACATGTGTTAGTTCATTGATAGTATCAAAGTATTGCAGAAAAATATAGAATTGCATAAAAGAATGTGCCTAACTATCAATAGAACGGAAGTTTTATGTTGTGTGATTCATTAGTTAGTACCTAGATAAAACTCAACTTAAAAAAAAAGCGACAAAAATTATTTATCTAATATTTTCTATATAATATATGCATATAAATAGATGGACATGTCAATGTAAAGTAGATAAAAAAAATTATTATATCATTCTCAGTCTATTTTAGAAGGTTGAAGGAAAGACTTGCGGATCTAGTAGAGCAAACAAATAATCATAGCCAAATTTTGGCAGATTTTAAGAAAGTTATTATCTTATATAATGATAACTATTGATAAGTGTATTTCTATTTCCAGTGTTTCTAACTTTTTTTTAAATAAAAATAAAAATTGAAGTTCATGCAACTTTCTAAATTGACATATAAACTTATGATAGAACTAATAAAATATTCATTTTCATATAGTAAAATAAAAACTAATCATTCTTATATAAAAAAAAGATAACAAAAAAGTCATTGTTACTATTTTACCCTTTTTGAATTAGTCAATTGATTTTATTTGTTGGATAAGCTTTCTTGAAGTTGCATGTTCCTTTTATCTTTCTGATCATGAAGTTGAATTTCCTAGTTCGATCCTAAAAGCAGGATTTGTTGAATCCATGTTGGGGACTACCAAACAATTAGTATATCATTTAAGGCTTACGATTTCAAATGTTATTTTTTGCTTTTCAGCAAATCAGAGTAGGTTGGACAAATTGTTAGAGAATTATGTTCCAACAATAACTGAGACAAATATAGAATATAGCAGCAAAAAATAAAAACACATAATGAATGTAATTTAGAATACAAGTTATGAATAACTTGTAGATTGAATCTACTATAACTCATGAATACAAGAGCAAAATCGATAGAATGTGAATCCCTCCTTATTCTATCGAAAATACAATAAGGTAGTTAGAGCTCAATTGTAGGGTTAGAATTTCCTTATAAACTTACAAAAACTAATTGCCTAAAGGACAACCAAACAAATACCGAGTAAAAATGATTCATAACACGTCCACAATAAACTCTTAACCTATCAGACTCGGAATATTCTACTCTTAAGTTTATAGGATTGAATGTTGAAAGAATTGTTGAACCAGTAACAAAGCGTTGAACTCAACACTCTGAATAATGAATGATGAAGCCATCCGTCTTCTCTTTTTTTTTTCTTTTTTTTTGGTATCATGAGGAACCCGCAGCCGCTACCTTAGGTGCGTGATAAATCTAGAATATGTAGATATGCGAGATTTATGTAAAGCAGTAAAGAACACCAAGGCTTTTACGTGGTTCGATCGTTAATGAGATCTACGTCCACGGAGGAGTGATTCCTCAATACTTTCACTATGTTTTGATTACAGTAAGTATGGCTAAAAGCTCTTAGTATTCAAGAAGTTGCTAACCCTTTTACCTTCAATCTAACCCCTATTTATACATGTCTGAGGGCTCCTAAAGGCGTGCCCATTCCCTCCATTGGCCGGGACTCTTTCCCCGGCGTAGGGCTCTTCCTCTCGCCTGTAGGATGCTTCGCCTTCGCGCGCCACGTGGAGAGTGGCGCCCGACTCGAGTTCCGGGGCCGATTAGGGTTCATTGGGCTCATGGGCTACCGCGCGGGCCCATATTAATGTCGTGCCCAACTCGTTTGGGCTCCGGTGGGCTGTGTGGTCGGGCCATATCTCATCATAGCCCCGAATAGTCGAGGAAGTGCCGTGCCGAGGCGAGGCGAAGGATGCGCGTGCGAGGTAGGATATTGCTCTCGGTGATGTTGTCCTCGAAGGTTCTCGATCTCTTTGGTGTGAGGATGTGATTGGTTCGCCGGATTCGAACCGAGGTAGACGGTTTTGGCGCTCGGCGTGTGCCGCTTGTTGGGGGCCGAGTGGAGTCGCCGTCGTTTGGCAAAGATGTCTTTGTAAAGGGAAGTCAAGTCCGGCCGGATAGTGACCCTCATAGGTTACACCGAGGTCCGATCTGGAGCCGCACCGCTTTATGGAGGATGCCGGTTCGACCCGAGAGTCGGATCCGACAGAGAAATCATCTTTGGATGATGCCGAGGTTCGCCCTCGCGACCGCCTTCTAGGGATGCCGAGGTGCGATCCGGACGGAGATGTTCTCGTGGGTGCGATGTCCGCTGGTGACGCCGAGGTCCGATCCGACGCCCCGACTTTCGGGGAAAGGCCGAGGTCCGACCTGAGGCGCCGCCCTTCTTGGATGTGGAAGCGGACGAGGTCCGAGGTTCGAGCCTTCTGAGGTCAACGTAATCATCACACGATCAGACTGGCGGTCTATCTTCCCGCAGAGTACGTCACACGCGCCAAAGCACGGTGAGCACTCGAACCGTGCGCGCTACTGACTCCACATCCAATAGCGGGTGAGCACGTGGGAAAGTTGAAGCGGCGGTTTTCAGCGCCATTTGTCCTATAAATAGCCCAAACGAGGCAACTGTTCACTTTCCCTTTCGACGCTTTGTTTTCAGAGAATACATTCGCAGAAATTTCCTAACTTTCTTTCAAACTTGTTGAGGAAGCCCGATATCTCGCCCAAAAAAGTAAGTATGTATTCTTCATCTTCTCCTTCTCGCTCAAAACTACGGCTCCGCTTTACGCCGTCCTCCGATGTAAAGGAGTATGTGCTATAACCGCCGGGTAGGTCCGTAGGATTGTGTGCTAGGTCCCGCCGGTATCATCGGTATGGACGGACTTAGGGTTGGTGTGGCGAGGTCGAGGTTGACGCTGGAGGAGCTTTTGAGATAACGGCGAATACCGTATTCGGGAGGCGTGGTGGTGCGCCGCGGCCGGACGATAGGGCGATGGCCTCCTAAGGATTTATCATCAGATATATAGATAGCTTGATAGTGGCCTTAGGTTCTTTCGCCCCAATTTTCCTTAGCCTCAAGAATACTTTCATATCCCCATATGTCAACCGACCTCGAATTCCATTAGGTCGGTGGTGGGGCTAGGTCGTCCCGCCACGGTGTTGGCGAAGGTGTCCTTCGAGGTCTTGATCGCTTTTTTTAGCGTCGAGACCATAGGTGGGTGTATTATCCGTCTCCTCTACCGAAGTTTAAGATAGCGGCTCCTCGGGTGTCCCATTGGCATAATAGGTATTTCTTCCCGGGTGAGGGCACCCGAGGTATGAGGGCCTTGGTGCGATGAAGGACGTGAAAATCAAGCCCCGGGCCATATAGAGGAGATGCTAAACGACCTTGGTGAGGTTTTGTCCATTGATTTCACCGAGACGACCAATAATGCCGGCCGAGCGTTTATAGGTCGGAGGCATCGGAGGCGGGTCTCGATCGGGGTGAGGCATCCCCGTATATCTTTGTTCCTTTTTTATGTATGTTGGTGGCATGTCCGACCTCGTTGTCCGAGCAAGTATTTCTTTGTTGCAGCCGAGGCTTGGAGGAGCGGGAGGGCTCACGATCACCGGTCAGCAATTCAAGAAGAAAAGCGAGGCGGGCGGACCGCCAAGCCCTCAAGAAGGTTGACGACATTAGTCACCGATGACGGACCTCTGCAAGTCGGGCCCCAGACCGAGGCGAGACTCGTGGCCGCCTCGAGTACGGGTGCCGCCCTCCAAACCGCTGCACCACTTCCCAAGGTACAAAGTCGTTCCTCATGTGGCCTTATCCGCCTCTGCGATCCGTGTTAACTTGTGTTGCTTTTTTTGGATCTGAGCTCGGTGATGGAGGTCCCGCAGATGCGGTTGGGGACTGCAGTTGCCACCGGCCGATTGCTTGAGCTCACCCGGTATGAAGCGCCGGCGGGAGCTTCTTTGCCCGGCGACGCGGATGCCGATGCCGCCGTGCACCGCGGCGCGGCCGAGGTCGCGAGGGCACGCCGAGGCCGCCTGAAGAGGGGGCACCGGAGGCCGCCTGGCCGCTCAAGAGGCTCGAGGAGGCTCCGGGCGGGCATGAGCTTGAGGACGAGAGGGCTAGGGGTGGCCGACCAGGGGCCAATGCCGAGGGTCTTTGCCAGCAAGCTCGCCGAGTCGGAGAGTTTCTACCATTGCCGACCGCCGCCGTCTCAAGCCGTGGTTGTGTCAAGCACCGGAGAGGTTGGCGGCCGCCATGCCCGACTTTGACAAGGTCAAGCATGGTTGGGTCGAGGTCGCCACCATGAGATGAACAAGGCGTGACGCCCGGGTGGTCTCCGAGGTCGGGTCCTTCCCGTGTTGGAGGCTTTGGCGTCCCGCCTCCTCTCTTCTCGACGACGGAGGTCGTCATCCAAAGGTAAGGAGGACGAAGATCCCGAACTCCGGGAGCTTCTTGCCGAGGCGCGAGTCAAGCAGAGGAGGAGGATGAGGTGGGACACGAGCTTCCTTCCGAAGGGCCAAACTCGTGAGGCATCATGGCGGCGAGACGGTCGTCGACTCGACAAAGGCGGCCGAGGTCGTGACCGAATGTAATAGGCTAATTTTTCTGGGTCGATAGACCATAGCACTTGTAAACATTCCAACTTTTGAGTAATAAAATTTATCACTTTCTCAAATGTGTTTTGTTTCTTTATTTATAGCATTCCGCATCTCAATACCTTGGACTTGATCATGAATTGTTGACCAGTGAAAGAGGTCCGAGGTGCCTTGGCCGAGAAGGACGAAGAGTGCTATTTTGGAGGAGTCGATCGTCAGAGCCGACTCAAGTTTTGGCGAGAATGGATGTCGGTCGGCATCATCCGCCGACCAAAGACGATGCAAGAGGCCGATCGAGAAGGCCCGCCTCCGGCCGAGAACGAGGCGCTAAAGCTAAGAATCACACAACTCAAGTCCGGGGGACGGATTTATCTGCCGATGTGATCCAAGGACGGTGATGCAATGTGAGGAATGCTCGAGCCGACAACGGAGGAGCTAGCTCGGATCTCGGAAGAGCATGCGAGTATGAAGGTAATCCGCGGACCGGTGGAACTACCATATCTGGCCGACGATCAAGTTCGAGCTTCTGGTGGAGGCGTGGTCTTTGAGGGATGAGGAGGGCCTAATAGCAAAAGTTTAAGGGGCGCCTCGACTCCATCATGAAGTACATGCAGATGTGCAGGTCGTTAGAACGACGATGCCCCACCCATGATGAGTCTGATGCTGGCTCCACCGTCCAATAATAGAAGAACCCGAAGAGGAGGACGGCCACTACTGATCACGCCCAAGTGCTCCGTCTGATGGGTCCAAATGAGAGGAGCATTTAGAGGCGGTCTTCGGCAGGGTCGGGCGCCCCCAGACATCAGTGGCGGCGGAGGAGGCGGTGTCGGGGCGGGCGTGGTCTGGCGTCCAGCCCGGGGCCGACGTGTGACCTCGGCAGGAACGCCTCGGCCTGAACCGATCCTCAGGCCGCTCAGAGTGCATCCGGGCGGATCGCGGTGGTCCCGAGTCACCACTTCGTGCCGGGGTGTCCCGAGCCCGCCGCCGAGCGCTCGAGTAGGCCACGTGAGTCCGGCCTTGTCGATCGGATCGAAGGCACCGAGTTCGTTCCAGTGCGTGCCGTCGACCGGAGATTTTGTTCGAATCGTGCGACTTTCAAAGAAGACTGGCGAGGTGGAGCTCGGAGGCCGAATGAGTTTGTATATAGCTTAGACTTTGTATGTAGTCGTAAATGTATTTAGACTCGTTTGAGTGTATATTTTCCCTCGAGAGGTACAAACATAGCTTATGATTTCGTTTTGGTCGTAAATGTATTTAGATCAGATACTGATGTATATCTTCCCAAATAAAGGGGCATAATTGACGAGATCCGATCTAGATGTCTTTGCATGTAGATACTTCAACTTAATGAGTGATCCGTATGCTTGCATGTAGACGTTCAATTTAATGAGTTGCTGTATGCCTGCACTTAGACGTTCAATTTAATGAGTAATCATGAGCGTGGCGCGCTTGGTGAGCACCCTACTTAGTGGGTTTTTCATCTTCGTAAGGGCGTCCCTGTGAAGGATAATTGTGGTGTATCGAAACGGATGTTCACATAGATATGAGACGAGTGAAATATTCATTAGAAAACAAATGTTTTATTGAATATGTAATCAACATCGTATTTTGGCAAAACAATAAAGGGGTAACATGATGCCGATCTCAAATCGAAGCTATGTAAAGTACCCTTAAATGAGTGATATGCCGTGTTAGGGGATAAGTGCACCTGATAGGTGAGCTAGCTTGTAAGCCCGCTGCCGAGGTCCTCGTGAACGCGGTATGGGCCTTCCCATGTCGGATCCAACTTGTTAAGACGCTCGGCCCATCGGCTTCATTATTTCGTAGGGCGAGGTCGCCTACTTGGAGCATGGAGGCTTTGACCTTTTGTTGTAGTGCCGCGCGACCTTGACTTGCTTGGCCGTTTATGAAGGCGAGCTCGCGTTCTCCTCGAGAGCATCAAGGTTGGCACGCAGTCTTCCCGTTCCCCGACCGGGTCAAGTGGAGAGTCGAGGGCTCGATGCGCCGATCTCGGCCGTATGACGGCCTCGGTCCCAGACCAAACTAAAAGGGTTTCTCCGCGAAGTCCGAGGTGTCGCTTAGTGGGACCGGAGGACTTGGGGAGGTTTTCACCAATCACTCTTAGCTCGGTCTAGCCTCTTCTTCAATCCTTGCACAATCGTGCGGTTCGTCACCGGTGCGGCCATTCGCTTGCGGGTGTGCGATCGAGGTGGCGTTGCTCGATCCGGAGCTCTTCACACCATTCCTCGAAATTTACGTCCACGAACGGGTGCCGTTGTCGAGATCGAGCGTGCGGTATGTCAAAGCGGCGCACTATGTTCTTCCACACGAATGTCTCAATCTTCCGGCTCGTGAGGCTCGAAAGTGGCTCCGCCGACCCGTTTGTGAAGTAATCTACAACGACGACTAAGATCGGGCGACACGGTGCTTTCGGTCGGCGGGCTAACGATGTCGATCCCCACCGCATGAAAGGCCACGGCTCTGCAGCCGCTCGATCGGTGCGGGTAGCTGACCGTGGTAGCGTCGGTGGCACTTGGACATTTTTCGACGAGCTCGGCGAATCTTGGGCGGTGGGCGAATATCCCGACCTCGTAGCCTTCTTTGAGAGCTCATGACCGATGTGACTTCCACAAGACCCGGTGAATCTCATTGAGCACGTGGTCGACCTTCTTCCGCCCGAGGCATCTCGGGAGGGTTCAAGGTAGGACTTCCAGAAGAGCGCCCTCGTATACGAGGTACTTTTGGGATTTCGCCATCATCTTTTCGCTTGAGCCGATCTTGAGGCGAAGGCGCCATCTTCCGTGTAGCTTTTGGGAGACATCCGCCGGTTCTATCTCGGTGATGATGCCGATGTGGGCCTCGGCGATGCTCTGGCATGAACCTCCTCCACCGGTGGACTTGTTGACGACGCACTAACTTATCGAGGATATCACCGGCGGTTTTCCTCGTGGGATACGATGAATCTTGAAGCACCGAACGAGGTCAAGATCTCTCGCCTTCTCGGTATTGCTCATTCGGTCCTCCTTGGCCTCGTATTTGCTAACACCGTTCACCACAACCAGGAATCTCCTAAGATTTGGATCTTGTCCACCTTCATTCCTTTGCGGTGGAGTCCGGAGATCGGTAACCGTACTCCACCTCGTTGTTTGTGGTGGGAAGGTAAACCGAGGCGTGGGTCACCTCCTCGCTTGTGCGGGCGAGGAGGAGGATGCTGCTCCCGCCGCCCGTCCCGCATGAAGCTCCGTCCACGTCGTCGCCGCCATCATCGGTGGTGCGAGACGATTTCTCCATTGTGGGGGCGGGCGTTGGGGCGACTCACCGGTTGAGCCGACCTCGGTGAATTTGACCTCCACCGAAAGTCGGTGAGGGCTTGCCTTTTATGGCCGGCACCGGGGAGTCACGAATGTCGTGCTTGCCGAGCTCAGGTGCCCACTGGCTATACGTCCGGATGACTCTGGTTTGACAAGACTTGTCTCAAGGTAAGTCGGTCGATGCACAGGACGGAATAGGCTTGGAAGTAGGGTCGGAGGCGTCGCTTAGCGTTCACTAGGGCCAGCTTTACCTTTTCGAGGTGGTATACATTGTCTCCGGTCCTTTGAGAGCTCGGTGATGAAGTAGATGGGGAGTTATCGTCCGACCTCATCCGGACCAATCTGCGCTGATTTATAAATGAGGCGGCGGTACAAAGAGAGGAGCTCGCTTCTTTCGGGCGGTCGGGGTGGGTAGGTCGGCGAGATACTCTTTCACCGCGTGAAGGCGACTGGTGTTCCTTCCGCGGCGAAGTCCCGAGCTCTCCTCAAGATCTTGAAGAAGGAAGGCGCTTCTCGCGGCCGAGATAAGAATCTGAGGTCGGCTGAGACACCCAATGAGTTTGTGGATCTCCGGATGGTCTTGACACTTGCATGTCGAAGCTTTGTTTTCACCTTAGTGGGATTTGCCTTGCACCTTCTTGAGAAACCCAAGATCCCGTGAATTTTCCGTCTTCACCATGAATGTACACTCTGTGGGATTGAGTTTGAGGTTGGCCGACCGAGGAGCCGGAGAATAGTTACGAGGTCGTCGTGCCAGCTCCGCTTTTGACTCTTGACCACGATGTCGTCGGCGAGACCTCGACGATCCGCCTGATGTGATCCTTGAATATGGCGTCCACCATTCTTTGATAGGTAGCCCGGCGTTTTCGGACCGAATGGCATCTTCCGATGCGCAAAGACACGAAGTCGGTGATGAATCTTGTCTTTGGGGATCCTCCGGCTCATTAGGACTTGGTGGTACCCTTTGTGCGGATCGAGGTTCGAAGGTCTCATGGCCCACCGATCTTCCACCTTCTTGTCGATGTCGGGGAGGGTAGCAATCTTTCGGCGAGTTTGTTGAGGTCGGTGTAGTCGGCCTTATTACGCGCCATCCACTCCCGACTTTCGAACCACGATCGGATTAGCCATCCGGTCGGGTACTGACTTCGAACAAGATCTTGGCATACGGAGTTGAGTCACCTCGTCTCTTATGACTGGTTGCGCTCTGCAAACACCTCTTCTTTGCCGAACTGGTTTTGTAGCCGGGTCGATGTTGAAGCGATGAGTTATGAGTTCGGTGACACTCGATCATGTCGAGTGGGGACCATGCGAACACGTCCTGTATTCCTTCGAAGTCGCATGACACTCTGCCGAATGTCGGTTGGGCCCGGACGCCGACCTTGATAACTTTGGAGGATCGTCGTCGATAACCGGAGGTCTTGATCGCTTCGTCCCGAGGTGGCGCCTCGAGGATTCTCGCAATTGCTATACCCGGCGAGGCTACATCTTGGGTTGAGACTCGTTGGCACTCTTTAGCGCCATTTGGTCACCCCGGATGCTTAGCACTCCCACCGGTGGGTATCTTGATGGTGATGTGGTATACCGAGCGACGGCCTTGGTGGCATAGAGCCGCCTCCCTGTGATGATGTTGTCACGGGGCGGAGCTCGGACGAGGAAAAATTGAATGGCCTGGTGGCCACACAGGAGCTCGTCCTCAGAACCTGGAAGGTAATGATACCACTTGGGTTGAACCGCCTCTGAGTGAAGCTCATGGCCGGGAGGGCGGGATGTACACAATTCCTCCGACCTCAAGTTTATCGAGACAGCCGGAAGATAATCTTGACAGAGGCACCGATGTCGATGTAGACCCGGTGGGCGTTCTTGTTGCCCACCACGGCTTGTATTGTGATGGCGTCTTGGTGGGGCATGATTTTGGGCACCGGGTCGTCTTTGGAGAACACGATTTCCTCACCATCCGGAGTCGCTTGTTCTTGGCTCCTGGGGGCGGCCTCGAGCTTCGTTCTTTAACGACGACCTGCTGCGTTCCTACGAGAGCCCTGTAATGGCATGACTGCTCCATAGCGTTGGGACCTTTGTCCTCGTCATCTTGGTGGGTCGCCGTCGAGGTCGGCCCGATTGTTGCCACCGTTGTTCTTCCTCTGCGCTTTTTGTTCCCCAGGCCTAGCTCGGCCGAGGTATTTCTTGAGGGCTCATGCTGATGAGCTCGTCAATCTGCGAGCCTAGTTCCGCAATCCTCGGTATCGTGACCATACCCCCTGATAGTCACAATACTCTCCGTTGACCTCTTCTTGGATCCTCGCTTTCATGGAGGGGCTTGGAAGAGCTCGGCGTGGGCTCGAATATCTCCGCCTCGATTTGAGCGGATGAGGTGCTTTGCCGCTGCGGGTGGCCGAGGTTCGAGCCTGACTCTGTGAGGCCCTTCCCGATTCTCTCGAAGGCACTTGGCGTTGGCGCCTCCGACCTCGGTCTTCCCGCTTCTTTTCACCCGTTGCTCGTCCTGGTCTCCTCTTCTTTTGTCCGATTAGTCTCCCTTGACGAAGTTGTCACCAGTTTCAAAGGCGGCTGGCCGTCTCCGGTTTCTCACGGGTGATCTCCTTGTTCGGTCTTGCGGGTCGGATCCCGTTCTTGAACGCGTTGATGATATAGAGATCGTTGCTCTCATCGATTTTGAGAGACTCTTGATGAACCTCGAAACGAAGTTCGACATCGTCTCGTCCCGCCTTGGCGGATTGTGAGCAGGTCGGATGAAGGCTGCGGGGTGGCATTTTCGATAAAGCCACTTAAACCGATCCATGAGATCACAGGCGGTGTATACTATTTTGGCGGGCGCGAGTGAACCAACACGGGCGTTGGAGATCAACACCTCGGGAAGATCTTGCACATGTGGAAATCTTCCATTCCTTGATTCGCCATGTTAGTGGTGTGGCGAAAAGGAAGTCGGAGGGTCCCGAGGCCATCGTGGCGGCGATGTTGGGTGCCCTACACTGGGGCAAGGGCGTGTCCAATCTCTCTGGAGAAAGGAGATGATTCTTCCGGCTCGGTCGAACCCCGGAGATCATTGCCATCTCTCCTCGAAGGGTGGGAGACCGATAACGACGTCTATCGTCTCCGGAGGAGTTCGCTCCGCCTTTCTTCTCTCCTCGCTTCGGCCCTCGGGCGGTATGCCGAAGTGGAGGCGGCTTCCTGGTGACGGTGGTGATGGTCGCGACCCCTGGCGAGGTGATTGACCGGCGGCGGATTGGTGTCGCGTTCTCGCTATTGTGCGAGGTGGCGTTGACCGCCTCGGTGGGGTGGCGACCTCGGGCGCCCGTATTCGCGCCTCGGGCACTCGGGAGGTGCCGCTTCATTTGTCCTCCGGTGGAGGAAGCTTTGAACCGCCGAGGTTGGCGTTGAGGAATTGGTCACCGCTCGGCGAGGGCTTGTGGGACGAACGAACCGTCTGCTCGTCCTCGTTGAGGTTGGTATCTTCCCCGTGAGGCGGCGATCTGAGGGTATAGAAACGCGTTTTCCATGTTGCCCTCGGTGTGTGACCGCTGTGGCATCCGCGATCTCCTTCCGTGGCGCCGAGTGACCACCGGTTGTCCTCGGTAGCGGTTGTTCGCCAACATCGGCGGCGGTTGTGCGTGTTCTTGCCATTAAGTTTTGTAGAAAGCGAAGCTTTTTGTTCGTAGCGTTCCCACAGACGGCGCCAATGATAAATCTAGAATATGTAGATATGCGAGATTTATGTAAGCGATAAAGAACACCGAAGGCTTTTACGTGGTTCGATCGTTAATGAGATCTACGTCCACTTGAGGAGTGATTCCTCAATACTTTCACTATGTTTTGATTACGTAAGTATGGTAAAAGCGCTTAGTATTCAAGAAGTTGCTAACCTTTACCTTCAATCTAACCCTATTTATACATGTCCGAGGGCTCCTAAAGGCGTGCCCGTTCCTCCATCGCGGGACTCTTCCCGCGGCGTAGGGGCTCTTCCTCTCGCTGCGTAGGATCTTGCCTTCCCGCACCACGTGGAGTGGCGCCGACTCGAGTTCCTGGGCCGATTAGGGTTTGCCTTGGGCTACCGTGGGCTACCGCGTGGGCCATTACTAATGTCGCCCACTGTTTGGGCTGTCGATCAGGCTGTGTGACCGGGTCATATCCCATCATCAAGACCGGTAAACCCCACTGATCTTGTCTGATAGCGCAAACCACACAGACAGAAACCACACTTGGAAAATCGGTGTGTGACGCTCAAACCCATAGAGGCGTTTGGTGGGGTTGAACCCACACCTCCTACCACGCGAACTAATCTTAACCATCGTACTGCCTCTGGGGACAACCATCCGTCTTCTATTTATAGAGATGTGAAACCACTTGGTCACTAAGTATTCTCAATACGTTGAGATTCCCTCAACTCACTTCAAATTATGGAGTTACTTATTCTTAAAATCAACTTCCCAACTAATTTTAATTGGTTGACAAGTGACATCATCAACACCTTCATCCTTAAATTCAGCTTAAGACTTGGTCTACGTATCTAATTGAGCTTCTTATTAATCCTGAAAATAACATAAGCTACAAAACTATATTCCAGCATGATTAATAAAAAATAGATGAAAAAGAGAAAGAAATAATTTAGAATCACCGACTCTAATGGTCTTGATTGATTCATTACTATGATAGCGTTGGATACAAAATTTGGCATTATCATTAAATTCAAGAAAAAGCAACTACGCATTTTCTGGTTTATCAAGTTGTACGGCAACCTATATTCAGTTACCATCAATAATCTGGGATATGTGAAAACAGCAGTAATCGAAGCCAAAAAAGACAAAGAATGAAGAAATTGCAATGTAATAATTCAACCATAGATTTTGCAGTTAGCACCACTCACTGAAGCAAGAAAAACAGTCAACAGTTACCTGTTTGATTACTGAAACTCCTAAGTCCTAATCAAAATTGAGTCTAAAAAATAACACAACAGATCCGCCAGTGAAGAAGATGGCAAACCAACTTTATGGAATATTGCCACCAAGCGAAACCTCTTTATGATCATAGATACGCACAGTGAAAGTGGTCGAACACGAAAACCACATACCGATACTCTACTTGGCCATCAAGACGCGGTTTTCAGGGGAAATTGTGATAGGAACATACCTGACAAGCTCAGACTTTAAACCTTGCGCCTTTGCCCACATCTGTCTTCCAGCATCAATGATATCCTTGCACATGTAGCCCAACACTTCCCGATCAATGGGCTGCATATTTTTCACTATATCTTCAACTTTGCACGATTCTGAGTCGAGCAAGAACTCTTTCTTTTCAGTCCTGGAGCATGATAAACAGAAAAGTGCTTCCATCATACATCAATATTGGTGGATGGAAAAGATATATTAGACCTAAAACGGCAAGGCCGTTACATGATCTCAAGTTGAGTAGAGAAATCTATGACAGGAAAATCCGAGCCATGATCTGCATCAACGGCCCAGCTGGTAAACCATGTAATCGCATGAAAATCTTCCTTGGTGAAACCCATATATCAGATATGTATTTCTTACCTGCACGAGTAAGTAGCTCAGAAATTTTCTTTGTTTAAATATAAAAACAAATTAATGGTTTTGATGAATGCTAATGTAGCTTTTCCACTGGCAAAGATGATGGCAACATGTAGCAATAGCTAAGCCTCTCAGGTAACAACTTGCTTGGGACTGAAAAGCTTCATTTTCATTGGAATGTTGGTGAATGCAACATCTTAAGGTCATATCTGGATCAAAGTCGCCTGTATGTTATAGGTGAATATCGATTGCAAATAACCAAGTTGAAAAATTTTCAATTACCTGTTGCAGGCCCACAAAGATGTTTGCCAATTGCAATGTAACCAACTCCTTTTAATTATTCCACAGCATTCAAATTTAGATCCTCAACTGCAATGCAAGTAAAGATGTCAAAAAGGGAAAAACCAACTGAATTTTGGCAGCAGAACTATGAACTATGATATTCTTGGCCACACAATATACATTTCTCAGAATCAACAGATATCTGTATTGCATCCGCATCATTGATTAGGCTCAACTTTTCGTATTTAGGACAAAATGGCATATGTGCCTACCACACTCTTCCAGGGACGCTCTCCTAGATCTTAACGAAAGTACTTCGCATTTATGTTAAACAATGTTAATCTCACAGAGATGATATAAGTAATGGAAAATCATAGCCCACTCCAAACAATAAATAAGCCACTTTTAATTTGCAGCTAGGTACTTCTCAGTAAATGCTGAACTGGATTTAAACCTTCAGGCCCATGCGGCATGCCAATTCTTCCATTGGCGATCAGGGCTCTTAGATGGAAGTGGAACTATGTTGTGATCTAATTCCATGATGCAGTGGAAGCTTTTACAGTAGAATTACTCAGCAACTAAATCAGAATACATAACCAACAGAAACTCAATACCGCTCTAGAGCTCCATGACGATTCACATCAGCCGTTCCATCCTTCACTGTCGAATCCAGATTCTTCCTCATCTTGGATCCTCAAATCCTTACTCTATTAAAGTTTATTTTCCAAATAAACTTTAGAGTAAGGATTTGAAAACGTTTTGTCAAATAATATTTTTGCATCGGTTGTATGGATAAAATTGATTCGAATTCGCAAATATTTATGATACTTCACATCCACCATGGGGTGAGTGGTGATTATTATTATTTGATATGCATAAATGCGTGGTGTAACATCTATCAAAGCTTGGAGCATATTATTATTTTGAAAATAGGGGAAAATATAGTCTATTTCTAAATTATTGGTATTTAAATTTTTTTATCAAAAGATAACAAAACTGCAATAAAATACATAAATTATTTGATAACTCAAAATATTTTAAACTATTAATAATTATAACAAAATTCATTTATCTGAAAATGAACAAAAATACTAAGACGTTCGACTTTCCGCAACGAATTTCTTAAGTTTCCAATAAAAACTAAATACTCTGGGCTTATAGCCCTAAAAGCAGCCCAACATAGGCCCGGAACCACAAAGCCCACACAACTGACAACAAACCCCCTTCTCCCACAAAACCCTAATCTATATAAGCCACGCCTCCACAAATATCCCACTCGCATTCTCAATTCATCCCCACCCAAACCCTAGGCTATTGCTTATCCTCCGCCGCGAAGATGCAGATCTTCGTCAAAACCCTAACGGGTAAGACGATCACCTTGGAGGTTGAATCCTCTGACACCATTGACAATGTGAAGGCCAAGATTCAAGACAAGGAGGGCATCCTCCAGACCAGCAGCGCCTCATCTTCGCCGGAAAGCAGCTCGAGGACGGCCGCACCTCGCCGACTACAACATCCAGAAGGAGTCCACGCTCCACCTGGTCCTCCGCCTCCGCGGTGGCGCCAAGAAGCGCAAGAAGAAGACGTACACCAAGCCTAAGAAGATCAAGCACAAGAAGAAGAAGGTCAAGCTCGCCGTGCTCCAGTTCTACAAGGTGGATGACTCCGGGAAGGTCCAGAGGCTGAGGAAGGAGTGCCCCAACGCCGAGTGCGGCGCCGGAACTTTCATGGCGAACCACTTCGACAGGCACTACTGCGGTAAGTGTGGGTTGACCTATGTCTACAATAAGACCGGCGGTGATTGAAGCTTTTTTCGCTAGTTCGGTCTCTTGAGAGGTTTCTTATATGTTGAATCGTCTTCTTCGAATGGTGTTTTTATTTTGACATTTCAAATCTAGTTTTCTGGTATTATGGATTCTGGTTAAGTTTTGTTATGATACTGCAATTTTAAGTTTTAAATTTAGTTTACTACTAATGGTGCTTTTGCTTTGGGTAATTCTATTTTATGTAGATTTAGTTGTGGAAATTTTCGTTCCATATACCTCTTATCGGTATTCTCACGCCTTGGTAATGGTTAAATTGTTGCCGAAGAGTAATGATCGACATTATTATGCTACTTGCCCAATTATGGATTAGATTGAGAAAACTATATGTGCAATGTATGAGTAGGTGACATTCTATTGGTTGAGAACGGCTAGGTGATAAAGCAAATATAAATTTGAAATGTCTTATTAATTCAAACTGAGAATTTGTGTGGATATGAAATTAATTACTCAATATGATACGGTTTATATAGATTTGTAGGATCTGCGTCTTTCAAAATTGTTCTACATTATATGCTGATCATTACAGTTAAAATAAGTTAATAACTAGATGTCCATAATGAAAGTTTTCATCCGATATTCATTTTGAGTTCCTATTTATAATAATCAATCTAGGATATATATATATATATATATATATATATATATATATATATATATATATGATAGTGTTTTACATTTATGGTATATAACTTGATACATTCCCCCTGCATCTAATTCAAATTGTCAAAATTTGGCAAATGCTATACTTCTTTCTTCTCCGGAAACCTGCCAAGTAACAGAATGTTTTCAGAAATTTTGATAAATGGTTTATGGTTGTACGATATTTGATATGGTCTTCAAAGGGCTATAGCTTCTAAATATGTTGCTGATTTAACCTCACAAATGTGTGTGGAAACCATCTTGAGAAGGTAGAATGTTTTGCTCTTGTAAGCAAGACATACGATCCAGAGCCAGGGGATGTGAACCATAGCCAAGGCCAGACCCAGATACCTAATAATCGCAACATACGTTATGTAGATATGCAAGTGTTAACGTTTGAATGTCTGAATTGGACTTCTCTTACCATGGAGTTGGAACTTGGAAGATCAAGAAAAGGTTATGCCATCTCTATCAATTTGAAGTAATCATATCTTAGGAAGTGAACAGTATTGTTAATCATATCCATCATGTCTGTGTAATTATCATGTGATGCAACAAGCATGAGTAACTTATTGGAAGACAACACTGGAGCAGCTCCATTGAACAATGTAGATTAGCCCAAGCCTAGTGAATGGCTGGAATGGGGGGTGTGTTTGATTAGGCAACTCTTATTGATACAAGAAATGAGGTGAGATTATGAGCTTCACCATGCGATTGAGAGCAGATTCAAGAATGAGAAATAGACCCGATCAATTTCAACATATAAAGAAATAGATAGTAAGGGGTTGAAAGGATTCATGTTGGTATAATTTTCACGAGGCCATTTCATGAAAAGGCGTAGGGTTGAGGACTGGTCCCTAGAAAAAATGAAAGAGGCTGGAGCTGAAGATGTACAAAGGCAAATAATGTGCAGCTGAAAGTTATCGCCTGTCATGAACGGAAGCAAGATGCACCAAAACACATTATCTGTGAGCATAACAGCACCTGCAGATGTCTGTTTAATAACATTTTATCCAGTGTTAACAACCACAGAAATAGGATGCGACAAGGTTATTTGGAAACGATATCAAAATAAACCAGCAGTTCAACCATTACAGTTGGCACTTATAGATCATTAGTTGTCATGAATAGGAATAACAGAGTCTACAATTTGCAATGCTTATGCAGAGGATCCTTATCTTGGAGCCATGCTAAATGCGTATTTGGGACAACCTCGAACTAGAGTGCAAAGTTGTTGGCCGTGGGTAATTCTCTAATCTACGCCTATTTTTGAGACAGGCAGCTATTTTCTACAACATCAGATTGTCAATATCTCCTTTTTTACTAGTTATAACCAATATACATATATAAATTATAAGCAAAAACCATGGGCATATAGATTAGGCTAACCTGATATATGATTTGCAATAGATTTTCCAAAAATCCAAGCTTCTCATTGGGGCTTCGAACAACTTCTAAGTTGATCTCTTTTGGATGCTTTTTCAGAAACTTATCCTTCCACCCAGTCTGAATGGCTTCCTCGCGTGAACCCTATATCCTTGAATCGAGACCACGGTAGCAATCTGCAACAGAACAAGCTCAAACCCTAGAACGCAAATTTTACATTGCAGGAATGCAAATTAGACACTAAAAAAATGCAATCAAAGCGGGTGAATTAATGTTGTACGAACCGCAAAGTATACTACCACCAGTGCAAACGTCCACCTAGACAACAATCAGACAAGATTGAGTTACCTCTAGCACAATTTTAGTGTGTGTGTGTGTAAGAGAGAGAGAGAGAGGGAGAGAGAGAGAGAGAGAGTTACTGAGTGTAGAAAAAGAAAAAGAATCTGAAGGCAACAACAGTCTCGTAGAGCAAGTAAGCCATGGCAACAAAGGCGAAGGCGCGGTAGAATAGAAGCCATCCATGATGGAGATTCCGTTAGCACAGAGTCCAGAGATCTGCTTGCTTCAGCAGATCGCTTCCGCCGCCCCTCTATCGGAGGAGTACCCCTGTCGGGAGCACGAATATAAGCGCGCAAAGTACTACAACCTTCACTGCTCCTTTGTCGCCTGAATTCTCCATTCGGTTGTCTATATGGTGTTTTGTTTTCGGTTATAACCGAAAATCGAAAATCCGATTTAGATTCGGTGTTCAGTTTCAAAGTTGAATTTTTTTTTTTTTCAATTATCGGTTAATAACCGATTGATTCGGAGCCTAAAAATTGTATTTATTTTTAATTATTATTAATTAATTAAAAATTCTAGAATTTCAATTTTTTTATAATTATTTTAATTATTAATTAGTTTTATTTTGGGGATTTCTTTGATTAATCGAAAATCGAATAGTGATAATACGGTTTTTGATTAACTGAAAAATATAAATCAGTTCGATTTTGATTTCACTTTTGCAGACAAATTTAATTCGATTAACTGAAATCGAACAATTTCCAATCCTAATTCCTATTCCCTCTTCCTGTTTGCCGCTGCTGAAATCAAGGGCAAAATGTTGGAGGAGACCGGTGGAGTGGTTGGGGAATAAACTGGAAAAGGGGAGGGAATTGGGAATAATGTGAGCAGATTGATATTTAACCATAGCGGAAGAAAATAGATAACGACTTGGAATTTGGCACTTTAGCAACTGATATTACTATTATTATTATCATCATCATCCTATTTTTAACAATATTTTTTCTTCTAGCTAAATTCATTTGAATTCAGTATTGTGATAAATTATATCTCTACCATATAACTACTTCTACCATGGTTCTAATACCATACAAGGAGACAACATGAGGGGAAGCAGCAGATGAAATGAGGAATAAAGAAGATGTCTATAATTATAGGAAAACAGTATTAGTTATCAGTTTAGAACATCTAGACCAAAATTTTGTACAAAACAATCTCACCTTTCAACACGGCCTTGGAACGGGCAAGAAGTGCAAACAAAACAGGTCTTATAATACCTTAAACATGTCTGATACATGTTTCAACAAATGTCAATGTCGTCAATGTCTACTACTCGAGTCATCATATCATTAGTCTTACTTCATGTTGTCTCAAATTTCATGGCATAGATAACTATATAACTTAGATATAATTATTACATAAGAATCTAGCCTATAATGTTATCCATAAAACAAACTATAAATATAAGAATTAAATTCAGAAAAGTAAAATAGAACTTACAGGAATAAACCAGGCTTTATTAATTCAACTTCATTAATATTCAACAAATAAACACACACACACACACACACATATATGTATATATATAGGGGTTGATTATGGTGAAAAACTTAATGTACGAAAATAGAAATAATAGCATATTTTTTATATTTGTGTAGCACAATCAGAATTATTATATTGCACATATTAGTTTAGCATATATTTTATTCATTCGTACCACATATGTTAAATATATTAGTTTAACACATCTTTCATTGTAACGTAGCATAAGAAGAGTTCTAGTGTTGCACAATAATCCGTGTAGCACATAAAACACAAAACTGTAGCACACCCGAAAATTAAATCTCAACCATTGATATAGCAAATCAAAGGCTCAGATTCATTCATATTTTCTACCAAATTAGCATTTCTCACCGATCCATCATATATATATATATATATATATATATATATATATCAAAATTTGGTTAATTGGGTATAATCGTTCGGTTATTGGTTATCCGATAACCGAAAATAAATTAAAAATTATACCGATAACATATCGAAAATAAAAAATATCGGGTATCGGGTAACCGTAACCGACGATTATCAATTCGTTGTCGGTTATACCCGATAATAGATTATTAAACAACCCTAATCTCTGCTCATTTGACTTTATAAATCATCTTTGTAAGATTTTACGCTCTTTCATAATTTCGTAAAGACCTTATTCTCATTGAATGATCGTGACACGTATAGGTCTTGAAATCAAAATTGCAACTTTCTTTGCAATATGAACTTTAATCTATTTTCATTAACCCGTACTGATTTCAGAATCAATAGCATTATTTAAATAAAATATAGAAGAAACCTGTTGATGAAGACGATCTCGAACATCTTTGAGAAATTTGTCATATATATAGCAATACTCCTTATTATAGATTGGACATTTATTTGCCCTTGATGCAAAATATCTATAATTAAAAATCATATATTCCATGATCAAGGGAATGATGATAATGAAGATTCTCACTTCTTGATCTTTTTTATGAGAACATCTTTTGATAGCTCCAAAAATATCATCCATAGTAGGATTCTCAATGGAATCTTGAGCTTCGTGAAAACCAGTATTTTGACTACTTAAGATCATAGAAGTATCTAATTTACCATATTTTTGAGACATTCTCATCATCAAATTATGATAAAAATATCTTTTTTCATCTCTTCAATATGAGTTTCAGTCATTTTCTCTTTTTTTTTGTCGGAATTTCTAACTGCATTTTCAATTTTCTTGAAATATACTCAAATGGAAAAGATTATCCCTTTGAATTTTCAGTTTTATTTGCTCTTCACATTTTTTTAGTTTTTTCATCAATTAGACACTATATTCCTATAATTTTTTTGGTTATTGGGCTCTCCCTCATCATTTTTCCCAAAATTTTGAATGAACAATTCTTTTTATGCACAGAACTATTTCTTCAGTAATAACTGAATTATGATGTCCATTTCCAAATCAATGGATTGAAAATTCAGTAAAGAAATATAAAGAAGATATGCCTTCACATTTTTTTTCCTGCATTTCTAGATTTTTTGGTGAAATATTCACCCATTTTCAAAAAAAATTCTTTAAACATTATGGCAAAGTTTTCGTAGTGGTTCCAAAATATTGCAACCATTTGACAAACCATATCGGTATTTCATGTTTATAAACTTCAGAACGTATTTTCAAAAACCAAGAAAGTTTTCTTATATTATTTTCATATAATAAAACTTTTTAAAAGCATCCATATAATCCCAACTATTATATTTAATGGGATTATTATTATTATGAGGATAATTCTTTTTTTCTTTGTGGAGAAATTTTCTATTCTTCAATAGATATAATTTTCTTAATAATCATTTTACTGTAGTTATAAATTTCTTGTTGACCACTTGTAAAATGTGATATTTCACGTTAATTATTGATGAGTATATTCTCATAATATATTCCAACTTTATAAGTTCTTGCTGCATATGATGCATTTTCCATTTATCTTTCCATTAAATTCCATGGATCAATTTTTCATTTGGAAATTTTTTCAGAAATATAACTTCTCTTTTTTCATTCATAATGAAGATAGTATTACTTTATCCATCATCTTCATTTCCCACTATAGAGGAAAATGATAAATTTAGATTTTTATCTTGATTTTGGGTATTATTCTAGTTTTGTTTTTTATATTTCAAGAATTTTTGGTATTCTTTCTCATGTGACAAGTCTGCGGCTATTAGCCTATGTTTTCCTTGTTGAGCCAGAATCTCTAGCTGTTTTCCTCTACCGTCTCTTCCCCTGTACGATGAAATTCCTGCATAATTCATTGTGTGTATTCTCGAGTTAAGAAATCTCAATGTAGGAAAATCGTCTTAACATCAAGTTGTTCAAGCTCCATCTCCTGTTGAGCAACCAAAGCCAACAAAATTCTGATCGAACAATGCTTCACTACTTGTGAGAATATTTCATTAAAGTCTATTCTATCTCTTTAAGTAAATCCTCTTACTACCAGCCTAGTCTTGAATTTGATGTGTTCTTCATTTTCTGTTACTTTTACTTTTTTCTTGAATATCCATTTACAACTCATAAGTTTTTTATGGATTGGTTTCTCCATTAGAATCCATGTTCCATTTTTGTTAAGTGAATCTAGCTTTTCTCTCATAGCCAAGATCCATTCATTCTTCTCTAAACTATTCACTGCTTCAGAATAATTTTTCGGTTCATGGTATTCAACCTCCTCAGTTGTACATAAAGTGTAGTAAATCATATCAGTCTCACCAAATATTGTTGGTGGTTTTTTGGTTCTTTTTTTTCCTATCCCTTGCCAGCTGATACTCCCACAGATCATCATCAACAATTGTCTCTGAATCTTGATCAATTCGAGGTTCATTATCTTAAACATCTTTAAAAGGTGTCACCTCGTCTTGGCACCATCAGATAATTTTCTTTGTGAAATATCCAAATTATCCGAACCATGGAAGAATGTCGTATTCTTTTCATCAAACACCACATCTCTACCGATAACAATTTTATTATTATTTGATTATGTACATAATAATGTGTAACCATTCACTCATTTCTGATATCCAAACATCACACACCTGAGAGCTCTTAGTTCAATTTTATCTTGTTTGACGTGAGCATATGACTTGCATCCAAACACATTTATGTGAGAGTAACTATTCACTAAACCATACCACCTTTCATCTGACGCCTTAAATGCTACAACATATGAAGGACATTTATTAATCAGGTAAGCTGCGGTGGTGGTAGCTTTTCCCTAGAACTTCTTTGGTAAGCTCGACTCAAACAACATGCACCTTACTCTCAAAAGTATGGTTCTATTCATCCTCTCAGCAAAACTATTTTGCTGAGGTGTTGCTAGGATAGTTCTATGCCTTTTAATCTCTTTGTCTATGCAGTACCTTTGAAAACTCTCCTAGAGAAATTCCAAGTCATTGTTTGTCCTTAAACTTTTCAAAGTCGACCATTTTCTAACTCCACCTCTCTGCACCAATCCTTAAATCTATCAAATGCATCCTTCTTGTTCTTCAGAATGTAGACCCACAATTTTCTTGAATAGTCATCAATAATGGATAAGAAATATCTTCCTCCACCTATGGTTTCAGTCTTTGATGCCCCCCCATAGATCTGAATGTGCATCGTCCAGATGTGTCTTTGATGTGCGTTTCCCTATACTAAAAGATTTTTTTCTTACTTTTTCCAAGAATACACTGTTCACAGTTGTCAATTCTCACATCACCCTTCTCACCAACATGGCCAAGTCTCTTGTGCTAAAGAATAACATCATCTTTGTTAATTATATCAGAACTTCTAATCACAGTTTCATGAGCAACAAGATGATATAAATTATTTCACCCCATTCCTCTTAAAACAACAGCAGAATTCTTTAACACATGTATGTATCCATGTTTTGATTGAAAACTGTATCATTTAGCCTCTAGCATTCCAAGAGATTAAGTTTCTCTTCAATCATGGGATGTGTCTGACTTTAGAAAAAATATTTATATAATTATCATGCAATCTCAATTTAAGACTGCATATCCCCTTCACCTTAATACATGGTTGTTTCTCAGCAGAACTGAACCAAGTTCTTGTTGATTCAGATCTACAAATCATTCCTTGTAAGGACAAATATGAAAACTGTATCTAGAATCCACTATCCGTATGTTTTCCATGTGTTTATCCATCACATTAAGTATTTCAGCATCTCCAAGCTCCTCTGCACAATCCGCAGTGTTGGGCTGCTCTTTCTCAGATTGCTTCATTTTCCAAGAATAACAATCATTCTTGAGATGTCTGGGCTTCTTACAATAATAGTATTTTATTGTTTCTTTCTGTTCAGTATATTTTCCCTTTCATTGTCCAAATTTCTTGGTCGATGGATCATTCTTGGATCTTTTTTCAGTCTTGAAATTCAAGCCTTCCCCAAATGTGTCTGGTCTTCCTTCATTAAACTTCTACAACTCATTTGCTTTTAACACGTATTCTACTTCTTCAAGAGATATTGTATTCTCTCTTCCAAACAAGATAACTTCTTTCAAGTGTTCGAAAGATTTAGGCAGAGCATTCAGAAAAATGATGGTTTTATCTTCATCTTCAAACTTCATATCTATATTCTCCAAATCATTCAAAGATTTGTTAAAATCTTCCAATTGCTCTCATATTCCATTTTCTTCCATAAACTTATATGCGTACAATCGCTGCTTCATGTACAATCTGTTGGTAAAGGATTTGATCAATTACAGATGTTCCAGCTTCATCTTTACACTCACTGCAGTGGTTTCCTTTGAAACCTCATTCAATACTTTGTCAGTGAGATAAAGTATAATTGTAATATGCCCCTTCTCCATGATCTCCCATTTCTTGTCTTCTGGAACGGTAGATGCGAAACCTTTATCTTCCTTGAGCGCATCTGTCAATCTTTGCTGTACTAGCAGAGCTTTCATCTTGTTCGCCAAGTACCAAGATCATTCTTGTCGGAGAACTTCTCCATTTCAAATCTTGCCGTAAACATCGTAGATCCGTTTCTCATAGACGGCATCAATTGTTGGGATTCTAGACACAACTAAGAATTAACTTCGTTACAAGCAAAAAAGAAATGATACACGAATTTACGTGGTTCGATCAAATTATCTACGTCCACGGAGGGTGGACTGAAAATTTATTAGATCGTCGGATAAGATAACCGGAATCGATCAGAATCAAGAAAGGAATACAATACACATTATCTCTCTCTCCCCTTAACTTCTCTCTCTAATAACTGTCACAAGACAGAATAACTATTCTCAGTCTGTGCTCAACACATTTTTTTTTATTATTAATCACATATCTACTAATCTATTTATCTTACTAAATTCCACAATCATCATCGTAGAAATTAAATCGGTGATAGAATGACTGTAATTAATCCACATGTATACATATACGTTATCTGATCGCAACCAATTAAATTATCGATCGCTTTCGATGTCGGCATCAACTCTCTTGAGTCATATGTCTTATGCAAGATGTCGAATGCCAACTTTTGGAACCAATCAACACTATTGCCAACAACCAACTCTCCTATCATGAGCCAATTCTTATTCCGATAAGTAGTCACAAACACCTACAAGTTTCATCATCTCAAGCTCACTTTTCCATTCCCAGAAACTGTATTTTCAGGGGCTTTAAATTGACCAGGTTTTTCCTGAATTATTTTTGGATCGTATATATAGTGGGATGGTTGACTATTGGGTAACAGTGAATTGGAACGTTTGATTCTATCATTTCGATGTGAAATTATTCGGCCAATTGGTTTGGTGGTGCTTTGAACTGTGTATGGACCTTTGTGAGTGAAGTGAAATATATTGTTCTGGGGTATTGAGCTTCTTTTGCCCCTTATTTTTTCCTGATGTGAATCACTGCGAAGCGACCTCCCTTTAATCTGTAAGATTTCTTGTTTTGTGTGCAGAATTTGTGGAATGATTTTGAGGTGAACTCGTGTATTGATGTTTAGTAAAGCGGAGCAGCTGACAATTTTGTTGCCTGTCTTGAACGGGGAGATAGAAATATGAAGTATTAATGTCATATATATGTGTATATACATATACATATATGGTTTGATGAATTTTTATAGAAAACACTCCTTTCTGATGTCAGGAAGAAGGGGGAATTTTCTGTATCTTTTTTACTGGAAATGTAAAATTAGGAAAAAGTATAAATAATGATGAATTTTTTTAATTCTTCTCTATGTGTATTCTTCGATCGTTCGTAATTGAATAAGTTTTGTGATTGCTTGTTGGAGGTTGAGGTACTCTCACCCACTTTGAGTATGATGATGGTCCATGGATGGCAATTTGGTCATTTGAGAGGTATTCATTTCTCCTTAACAAAATAATTACTAATTTTAACTAAAGATAAAAAAATGATGCTTGAATGAAATATGCAATTGGGATTTGGGGGGAAGGTGACCTCTATAACTTGCATTCAAATCTCCTAAAATCAGTCTTTACTCTTACCAGTGAAGAATATTTTGGGCAAATTGTCTCATAGACATTGATCTCTGTGTAGGAATTATTGTGTGCTTCAAGGTCAAAATTTCAAAGTCGTAATGTAAAATCGGAAGCATTGGTTTGCCCTACCACCTTTTTTGCTTCCCGTACCTGTTTGATGAATTGCCTCAAAGAAAAAAGATGTTCATCCAAAGGCGGAATTTCATCAATCTTGCTTCCGCCGCTGCCTACTTCCACCCTTTCATCCACATTAAGGTGCGCAATCTCGTCAACGTGAAGCTCAAATGGGTAAAGGACCCCACTCTCGATCCCGTAGTTTCCGGCGCCATTCACCTCAAAGCCACTTGCAACCTCATTTCCCTCATAGCCTCCTCCCCCAACCTCTCTCTCCCCATCCACCGCCTCTCCCGCCACCGCCGCCAGTTCGGCCTACCTTCGGACCTCAAACTCTCCACCTTTATTCGCCGCTACCCCAACATTTTCCAAGAGTTTCATCGCCCTGATTCTAGCGGAACCCCTGTTCCGTGGTACAGATTATCGCCTATAGCATCGGAGTTGCGCTCTCATGAGCTCTGCGTTGTGTGTGAGGATTGCTACGGGATATCTTGAACAGGCTCCGCAAAGTGCTTATGCTCACGAGAGAGATTGCTCCTCTCCAAACAATCGATCAGCTGTGGTGGGATTTAGGGTTACCGTTCGATTTTGAGGATAAATTTGTGCGAAAGCATCCGGTTTGTTCTCCTTTGTGAAGCTCCCGATGATCGAATTGGATTGAAACTGTTAATTTGGGATGATCTTTTGGCATTGTCCCATTTGGAATCGAGGAGTTCGATTACTGTGATTAAAAAAGAGTCTTTGACGTTTCCTATTGGATTCACGAGGGGTTTTGGGTTGAAGAAGAAGTGTATGGAGTGGTTGAATGAGTGGCAGAAGCTGCCTTACACTAGCCCCTATGTTGACGCGACACATTTGGATCCCAGGACGGATGTGGCCGAGAAGAGACTCGTTGGAGTGTTTCATGAGCTTCTCCATCTAACAATACACAAGAGGATTGAGAGGAAGAATGTGAGCAATCTGCGGACGCCTCTGGCCATGCCTCAGAAGTTCACCAAGGCATTTGAGAGGCATCCGGAGATCTTCTACATATCAAAGAAGGGGGCAACACAGACTGTTGTTCTCAGAGAGGGGTATGATTGTGGAGAGTTGGTTGAGAAGCACCCTCTGGCTGATATTCGGGATAAGTATGCGAATATGATGAAGAGTGGATTTTTGGATAGAAGTAGGGGTTTATATAAGAGAGAGAGGAAGGGTTGTGAGGGGGAAGTGGTGAACTTTCCTTTTGGTGGGGGAAGAAATAGGTTTGAGTTCGAGTCTGAATCGGAGGCGGATTATAATGTGCTTTCAGAATATGAATCTGATGAAACTGGTTAGACTTGTAGTAATCTGCAATTGATTGTTGGCAGCCATTCATCGTGGTATGATTGCAACGACTTACCATGTTTCAAGTTAAATCTAAGTATCACAATGGTTTGCCGCTTGGATTTGTCATTGCCGCTTGGATTTGTCAAAGCAAACTGATGCTGTTGTTTATGCCTCTGTGTCGAATTTTGGCTTTTTTGTTGCTAATTTTCGGCTTGGCTTCCTAAACGTGATTTTTGGCACCAGAAGTGATTTAGTTATCATTCTGAGTTCAAGTTGTTCGAGCAATGGATCTTCATTTGATCTGGATATTTTATGGCATGATGCATGTGTGTGTTTGTGTTGTCTGGCTGTCTTTGCAAGATGTTAATGGTGCATTCCACGTAGAGTTGGACCACTTCTTCTGCCTGGCATATTTTGGGAACAAGGAATCATCAAAAATCAAAATATGATTGTTTTGATGTGAAAAAATTGTTTGCTTATTATATAAATTTGCAGGTGTTGTAAATAGCGTGCTGATTTGGTTGGAAAATTGTCACGATTCGCCTCGTTTCTTCAAGTGAGGCATCTAGGAAGAGAAACATGCAGCCTCCAAAGTTCAATATTTGAATAGGTAATGCTGCCCCTTAAATACAGTCTTATTTACATGATAATATTTGTTTTGTGCGCTTAAGTCAACTACAATGTGGTAAATCTAATAAATTACAACTTGTAACAAAAAATTTCAATAACTTTGACAAATGAATCAATTACAATTACATTGCAATTTACAACGTGGTAAAACAATATGGTAGAGAATATGAATTCGTATGTTGAAATTGTTGGATTGAAGGGTATTTATAGATGAATTGAGGATGTTTAAAATTAAAATTTGAATTCAAATTCAAAATTGGCTGCCCAAATTGACAGCTCAGAACCGGAACCGCTGTTCATGATTACAAATTCAAAATTTTGAATTCTTTTGTAGTTTTCCCTAATTTCTTGTGTTTTCTTTACAATATATACATTTAATTAGTGTATTTTGAATTTTTTTTTTATGGATAATTTGGTCGGGTGAAATTGGGGAACATGAACATCCAGTTAGGGATTTGAAGTATTCATTAGTCAATTAAGGATTTTCTTTAGGTGCTGCTTGCTTCACAATAGCTCTTGTTTAGATCTCACTTTTTTGTACTTAACATTAAGTATTTGATTAGAAGTGACATACTGCTAGCAGAGAAGAGGCTGTTAATTATTAGGGACTCAATCTGATGCATATGTTTTCCTGTCCATCAAGAACCACAAAGCGAAAGCTAATGTGTTGGGATCTGAAACTTGCAAGTGATGACATCTATTCACATAGTTAAAAGCATATTGCTCACCGAGTCCTATTTGTCATATGATTCATATGTTTGTCTGTACATATTCAACTTGAGCAGTAAGTTTTCTTCATCATCTAAAGGTCAAGACATTGAAAATATTCATTCTATGACATTTCCATTTTGGGGAGCACAGATGGTTTATAATCATCTTCTTTCTAATGCACTGGGTTGGATATGCATATCTTCATTTACATATTCTCCTAATCTTGCTATATATTGCTTCCACGTGTCTTTATTTACTTATCCTGTTATACAAGACTATATATCTCCCAAGTGTGATGTATTTGTATCTCTTCGGGGAAACTTGATTCTTGAGCCCTGCAACAGTATGACAATATGTATACATGCGTTTTAACGTTTTCAACGTAAGCAAAACTGATATTCATGACTCACTCACTATGTAGTGCAAACAGATAGAGGAGTTCTGCTGGCAAGGAATGAACACCAAAAGGTTGCTGAAGTAGCTGATGAACTTGCGTCAATGAGCCAGTCAAGTGGCCTCGCATATTTGGAGGTGAAGACTAATGATCGCTTCTCTTTAAGATTTGTTCCCATCTCAGATAGAAACTATATATGCTGTTGCATCGTGTCTTTCAAAAGTTAGCAAGTGTTGTTTTGTTAAATCCTTGCATCAGAGTGGGACGTCGTGCATTGCTCAAAAATTACATCACCTGGCGGTGGATACCGGAGTGCACTAAGCTGGCTTGTGTTCAAGACCAAGGATATGATTCAGGTGGTCGAGGCCCCCGATGTTGTAAGGAATCGGGTATCATTCTCTCTCTTGGGCTTCATTGATGGAGAAGTCTCGTTAAAGGGTAATTCCTTCTCCTCCCTTCCTATATTAATCTTTTTGTAGGTGTTTGAGCGTTACTATTGAGTGTTATTATGGTGTGGGATGGCAGGGACGACAAATGGATACAAGTAGTGTTTGAGGCACGTGAGCTCAAGGTTGGGGGAGCCGAGTTCAAGTATGACGGTTAGAGCGAAGTGAAGCTCCAAATCACGTATGTGGACGACAAGATCAGATTAGGAAAAGGCTCAAGAGGCTCTCTATTTGTCTTCAAAAGATTATAAAACTATGTTAATTTCTTTCTGATGCCTGCATTCCTCACATCCAAAGCTTTGCCCTTCAACCTCAGCTTGCCAGCAAAACATTTTCATAAACTGACATCTCTCTCTCCCCTTATCTTGACAAGTTTGACAGCCTTAGGTCGAAATCATCAATGATTTGAGTGTGGAAAATCTCAAGATAACACCAAAACTGAATATCCCTTTAGCTTGAAGGTAAAGGAGAGGAGTTAATTCTAGCAGCTGTAATTTCACTACCATTTTAAACTGAAGTGATATGCTTGTTCATATATACTTTTGTAGTGCCATTACATATATATATATATATAGAGAGAGTTTGGTTCAAATAAGAATCAATTTTAACGTGAGAACTAAGAACTACGAAAACAAAATGAATATCTATGAAAGTTAATGAATACTCTGAAGTTAATGAATCCAAAAATTGAATTTTCATCGGGTTCAATTCCATGAGGCGAAAATTTATTTTTTTATTCATTAACTTTCATGATTCATTTAATTTCATAAGATATTCAGCTCACGTCACATAATAAGAATGGTTTTACGTTAACCTCCCTATATATATATATATATATATATATATATATATTATGTATGTGTTACTGTGTAATACATTACTAACGAAGAATAATTAATACATAATTTATATTAGTGGCTAACTCACTTTTGGTCTGCAGTCTCTTGTTTCTCCCACATCATTTTTATGATTTTAATCCCCACATATATGTGGAAGTAATCAAGTACAGTTCCTTAACATTTCAATCCTGTTAATTTAATAATAAAAAAGCCAATTTTTTTTTAAAGCCTGCTTATTCAAGAAACAGAATCATGGGAAATTGGGCAACATATATAGCACAAAAACTAAGTACTACAAGGTCATCTGCTAATCCTAAAACGACAATTTGCAGAGAAAAGCATGCAAAACCACACCTACATTTTATCTTTAATTTTGCTGGAACCTTATGAATTCCAGCATGCACCATTTCTTTCCTCAAGACAGCAGCATGGTCACATATCTCTCCCCCAGCATAAATCCTGGACAGCAGCACGTACGGTCCACAATGATTGGGTTGCAATTCAAGCAATCGCCAGCCTACTTCATTTCCCAAATTAACATCCCCATGAACCCTACAGGCACCCAAGACAGAGGCATCGGCTTCAAACTCATATGCCTCTTTTAGAAGGCCAGCTCTGCCCAAGAGATCGACCACACATCCATAATGTTCCATTGTAGACGTAATGCTGAAATAACGATATATTGCTTGAAAGAATTCCATGCCCAAGTCCACGAGTTTTGCCCGAGCACAAGCCGATAGGATACATACAAATGTAATTTCATTGGGGCACAATCCCATGCTCTTTATCTTCTAAAACATCTCTAGAGCCTGACTTTCCCTGCCATTTGAAGCCAGTGAACATAGCATAGCATTCCAAGCACATACCTTCTTCACAGAAATACAGTTGAGAGAGAAGCAACGGCTTCAAGAACAGAATGGAAATTGGACCTATTAGGAGCAGCCTGATTGTGAAGCATCTCCCTGAAGAGGCTGAGGCTAGTGTGGGGTCTAGAAAGATTTACATATGTTCTGATGAGAGTATTAACCCATAGATCATTGATGAGAAGGTAACCATAGGTGATTAAAAAGGAATGAACTTGTTTTGTACATTTACTAGCACATCTATTAAAACACTGAAGATGATGGAGCAAAAGTTCAGGATGTGGTTGTAATTTCAACATGCGGACTTATCTGTATAATGAAAGCATTGTTTTTCCAGCTTCAAGGTTGCCCAAGTTCAGAAGCTGACAGTTTGATGGAACAAGTTAAACCAGGACGGTATGTTTCCATATTTTAAACACCATGCAATTTATAGATACTTAAGCACTTCTTTTTCATGTTAAAAGTAAAATGCTGTACTTAGTTATGTTTTGCCTTTTGGTGAATAGTATAGACACCTCTTGAAATCTATGCATATTATGATTATGAGGTCGTATCTTATTGCATCTCGTCCTAGGCTGATTGCATGAATTCTGCCTACGCTTTTTCTGTCTATATAAGAATCAACTTGTTCATGCGTTTGCATTGTGAAGTCAGCTATGATGAATGATGTGTTCTCTTCTAAGTAAACATCTTTTTACACACCTGTTTGTTTCTTTTCATTAAGATATCATATCAATAGGCAGAGAAATAACTTATGGAGTAAACTTATGATATCAACATGTTATCTCTTAAAGTACAGATCTTGAAAGAGTATATATGCAGTATGTTTCTTACATTTCACAATGTCTCAGATTGAACAAGAAGATATGGCTGTGATGGGACTCATCAAGTCCAATGATTGGGTAGACTTCAGTTGTTACCTATTTCTGATTGCAATCTTGTCGGGAATGAAGGATTGTTATCACATTGTTTGTTCCTTCAATGTGCCATTCATGTTGGTATTCTGCAGTTCTCGTCTTCGTTGTTTGTAGGTTGTGGTGTTGGATGAGCATGGACTCAATATGGGTTCAGAGCAAATTGGCGTCTCTAATTGGTGATGCTGGAAACACAGTATGACTAAACTTAATTCACACGTATTTCTGTTACTTTATGTCATAACGAGGGAGAGAAAGCCCGAGTCCTTTATATGCTTTGAATGATCCAATCTATGAACTCCCATTGTTCATTTCCAGCAACCACTAAATGTACTCACGTCCTGAAGAAAAAGCTAATTATATGCATTTGAGCAAAGTAACAATCAGACAGAATAGATGTTGGTAAAGGCAACCGATAGATAGGTTTTAGTCATCTCATATTGGATTTAATAGTTATTTTTTCAAACACCCACCACGATCGTTCAAGAATGGAGAAGGCAATGCAACTTTTGCCTATTCTTGGCCGTCTTGAGCATGTTGGGTGTGGAAATTACGTTGCTGTGTGTTCTGTGCTGTTAATATTGGCATTATCAGCCAACATTAATGCAGTTAAATTGGTTTTGTTAAGCCATTGAAGATGAGTGGAAGGTACACTCTTGACACAGTATCCGATAATGGTGCTTCTGGTGACGTTGGATATCTCTGCTGCTCGTCTTAGATGTTTGCAGTTTCAACTGGTTCATGCCACTGGATTCGATCCTATATCAGAATTGAGGTTGGAGCTAATTTTCCTTTTTAGGTTAAGCGTCATAAAGCAGGAGAAAGAGAAACCAACCATAATCAATTGCAAGTTTTCATGTGTTGCAGGCTGCAGCCTTGGGAACAAGATAAGCAAGCACTAGTAATTTGATGATGCACACGCGATGAAACCTTATCACGAAGATACTGAAGAAGTCTATTTTCACTCCTATTTTCACAAATTTGGTCCACATTTTGTCCTGCCCTATTATTAAATTTGAGCCACAATAAAAGCAGAAATTGAGGAATGTCACGAAGAAGCCTAATATTCTGAATTCTTCTTATTCTCTCTTTGGATAAATCTATTCTTACATAATACGTATATAAATAATTGGATATTTTTGTCATTTTTTATGAATTTCGAAAATTAAAGAATTAATTTATTTCAATTGAATTTTCATTTCACTTATTCATCCCTTCACGGTAATTATGGAAGTGATATATATTGATTTCATTTTCGGATGTTAGCGTTCCAAGTAAGGAAGGGATAATGAGTTCATTTTACAATAATAGTAATTCCAATTAAAGAAGGGATACTTATTTGATTTATTAATTAAATAATATATTTCATTTCATATTCTTTTATTCACACATTCACATCATCCATGGATTTATGAAATTTGGTTTCATCGTGCTCTTCGTCAATTGATACACAATTAGTGTTATAACAAGTAAAATATGTAAAATTGATACTATATATCTTACACTATAAACTAAATTGAAAATACATTAAAATCGACCAATGAAAATAAAAATTGTGATATAAATCTACATTGGAATAATATCTTAAATTCAAAATCAACACATTATAATATATATATATATATATATATATATAAAATGTGAAAATTAAAATACATTAAAATTAATCTGTATATGTATAAAAAATCTATATAATGGTATAATTGATACATATTTATATTTTCATAGTGGTGATTTTTAAAGATACAAATTAATCATTTGTTTCCAAAATTATTTGAGTAAAAAAAATTCCCAATTTCATGATATGACTACCAAAAATGGATTAGGGGTGATTTGGGAGTGGTCTTTATACTATAATTATCAAGGGTATTATGTATATACATATTATATACATTTAGCACTACTCCTTTCTTTTTTCTTATGTATTTACACTCTATATTTATACATCCAGAGCCAAGTAAAAACCATGGATTTGAGGAAAAAGATCACGTGAGGAATCATCAAACTTGCGAAAAAAGACAGTTGCCATAACGTTATCCAAAGTTCCAAACTCCAATTTATGGGAATATTCCATTGTATGCGAATATGAAATTCCACGTGCTGAGCAAAATGTAACCATTGCAATTTGGAAAAAGCCCTAACACGATATAAAATTTTAGGTTTTACTTGGTTTTGTTAATCTGGTTGCCTAAACATATCACAAATGTGTTCTTATGAGAGAAAAATGTATTGGAGAGTAACAATAATATCTTCTAAAAAAAACCAACATGGTTTGTACTTTGTATAAGTGGTGGAAAATGTTAAAATAATTCATTTAGGTTAAAAGTAAGGAAAACAACATAGTGAGCTCCATGCAGCCAAACGATAAATTGGCCGATGCTTTCTTCTGTTGTGATAGAACTCTCAACTAAGAGAAAAGAAAACAAGATTAAAAACAAATAATTGCCTAAATATGCTTTTGTTAGAGAAAAATGTGCTCCATATTCTTCTGTTAAGACCTCCTACGAATCCATGGCGATTGCTCCGGCCGAAGCCTTCATTTTCAGTGGCGAATCCATAGTGATTGCTCCAGGCGAAGCCTTCATTTTCAGTGGCGACAAACTCGAGAGTTTGTTTTCCTTCAGCAAACCGCTAAGATTCACAAGCACCTTCCTCACCTCGTTTGCCAGCTCGATAACGTAGTCATCTTCGTGCCCTGTTCCAATACAATAAGTCATTCAAAAAACTCTACCAAAATCTTTAATTCAAAGATCACGTTGTTATTAGAATTTAGAAGATCAAGATTTCTACCAATATCAAACATGGCCTTCTCCAGCAAGAAAAGGTAGTCCCTGTTGTTGCCGCAGGGGCCAAAGGCCGTCGCGATTTGCCTAGCCATCGCCTCCAAAGGGGCCGGCCCTAGATAGTACTTATTTGATATTTTGTCAGGGGTGGATGTGAATCTGCAAATTCACAAAGCAACACTTAATTTCAGAAAAATGCACTAAGAATAGCGATTCAGATCCTAACTAAGTACAATGAGTTGTACTCACACTATCACACCAGTTACAAAGGGTTGTTCAGAATCATCACCCTCCTGCATTTCAACAAAACCAGAGATTGCTGTTAGAAAGTTTCAACTTTTTGGACTTATACATACAAAAAAAGACATTACATTGAAACACATGCTTACTTTGTAGAAATCAACCAAAGTTTTCTGGTCATACTCGCATTCTCTTCGCTCGAGATACTGATACGACATTTCAATTAACTACTATGAATAATCAACATACTGTAATCTAATTAAATATATATTAGTTGTAATAAATGAATACAATACCTCCATCGCCGCCTTTTCCTTCTCCGGCCCTCCACGAATGCAATATGCAGCACCCCACTGTAGAAAGGATCACCTCAAGATTATTTCTTTGATGCACAAGAGCGCAGGAAAGGGCAGTAACTTATGGAAAAATTGAAAATTTCTCGACTTACGCAGATGGCTCCTTCATCTTCTTCCAAGGTGCAAGTTCTAGCAGGGTGCTCAGGCGTGCCCCTGTGATCAATGCAGGCTGAAATGCATCAAATTAGACATATGAATCAACAATAAAATACAGATCTAGAAAGGAATTTCGCTTTTTAGGTTAAATTAGTCCACTGTGAAGGGCTTTTTCATGATATTCGCTGGGATTTCCTAGTAAATAATCAAAATCAAGACATTGCATCAACAGCGCACCTAAATCAAAGACGCGCCTGTAGTCCTTAATAAACCCTATCACTTTCTCATCGACTTCGAATCCCGGGTTCCACACCAAAGAACCGTACCCGAAAACCCAGAATACCATCTTCGAATCACGTTAAGCTCGGAGGAATTAAAAAACCTGCGCAGCGAAGAAATCAGCCACAGATCAAATCCACAATCATCATTCGAAAAGCCCGAAGGTTAGAGAAAAAATGCTGAGGAAAGGAGCGCACAAGTTGAGAGCGGCGCGGCGGCGGCGGCGGCGGCAGATTTGGGAGAAGCGCAAGTAAAACCTTGGTAGAGCAGAGAGAGATGTGGTATTGAGGATTTGAGGGATTACTTTCTGGGGATCTCTCTCTCTCTCTCTGTGTCTCTCTGTTGGATTGCAGAGGTTGTTTGGTGGATTCTAGGAGGGAGACAATGGGCAAAAAAAGGGGAGAGATGTGAGAGCTACTTATAGGAATCAGAAAACCGCGTGTGTGTGTGGGAAATGGTTGTGTCAGTTATGAATTCCTATGTTGGATGTATGTGGATGACATGATTGACGGATACATACATACAATTGGAACTTTACCATTTTCCTCATTTTATATATTTCAATTTTATTTTGTCACTTTTTTTAGGGGAATGTTTTGTCAGTTTTGTTTGAACTTTTTTTATTTTCTATCAAGAAGCTGAAGATTTTTGAGAAATCACATCTCTTATTAGGGGTAGGGCTGAGAATTTGGGATCGGGACTCGGGAAATTCCCGTCCCGACCCGAGTCCCGACGGGATTCTTCGGGACCGGGACCGGAAATTTATATGTTCGGTATCGGAGTCCCAGTCCCGATTATATATTTTTGAATTAAATCAATCTTTGTTTTCTTCAATTCTCTCACCATAAATTCGAGTATTTTTGAGATTTTCCGTAATTTCGGGTTTATGGGGTAATTTGGACATACGGACTTTCGGGACATTTAAATTCGGGATCGGGATCGGGACGGGACTAAAAATTGAACATTTTCGGACCGAGTCCCAAGTCCCGATCGGGACCGGACCGGACACAAAAATGCAATTTTCGGGACTTGGGACTCGGGACTGGTGCCGTCCGTCCGATTCTCACCCCTAATTAGGGGTGTCTAAACGATTTTGGTTTCGCTAGAATCGAACCGATAAATTGGTTAACCAAAACCGTGTCGGTTCGGTTTTGCCCGAGTTGAAAAAATATGTTATTGGTTAATCGATAATCGAATCAGTTCGAACCGAAACCGTTTTTATTTTTAATTATTATTTTAATTACTAATTAATTAATTAAAATTTTGAAAATCAATTTTTAATGATTACTTTATTAATTATTTTAATTATTTGTTAAATATTTTATATATTTTTAATAAGTTTCAGTTTTAAATTATTATTTTATTTATTTTAATTACTATTTTATTTATTTTTATTATTTATTAATTTTAATTCGATTTTTCGGTTAACCAAAACCGAACCTCCGGAACCGATCGATTTTCGGTTAACCGAAAATTTAAAACGTTTCAATTTCGGTTCCATTTGTTTCGAAGAAATTGATTGATTGCTAACCAAACCGAACTGCTTAATGACCCTATCTCTTATTTTTAAAGAATGATAATTTATTTATTTTAACTATCAACATGATTAAAATCACTTAAAAAGGATAAGGTCATAAGAAAAAAGAGGGTGAGGGTGAGGGTGGGGTGGGGGTGGGGGTGGGGGCGCTCAAACAGTTGATCAACTGTTTGAATAGATGAAGTCGAGACTTATCAAGTAAATTACGACAAGTAGCCAATGTATGAGAAGTCAAAAAGAATGATGAAAATAGTTATTGACGGAAAATATCTTTTATTAAGCATTAAATTAATGATTTTATACATAATTTTCTTTTCATTTTTTATTTATTTCTTGGAGTATTATTTCGGTGTTTTTTAACGGGAACCAAAAGAACAGAATTAAACATGAAAAAAAAGTGGTGACGTAATTGAAAAAGAAGTTTCAGAAAACAAAAGTTTTAGAAAATAGAAAAAAATAGAGTGACATAATTAAAAAAGCTCAAGGTGTTATTTAAGATTTTTGCCTACTTAACATGTAGAGCAAATTATCAATAAACGGTAAAGTACATCGGTATTACCAAATTTGCTCATTTTATTATCTTACCTTTAATCTAGATTTGAACAAATTTGCTTTTTTTGTCAATTTAATAAAAAATTAAAGCATCAGTCGCGTGAGACTCGACTGAACCCTTTACCTTTGGGCTTTATTAACTACTTTACCACTAGGTCAACACATAGACAACAAATTTGCATTATTGATTCGTGAAAGGATGCATTCATTAACCCAAAATTTAACTATAATATATTTAAATCCATTTATATGTATATATGTTAAGTTAGTTTATATATACGAGTGTAAAGAAGTTTATGAATTACAACATATATATAACTGTAGTTGAGAGTGCATTATAGGATTTTTTTTTTATCTATTACAGCTGAACAATCATATCAGAGCAAGAAATGAATTACTTCCGTACTCATGGAATGTGAATTTTTTTTACTTTGACATTCAAACCATTTATGCTATATTTATTTATGATATTTGATGTTGAAGATCCAAGTGGGGTAGGTGCATGAAAGTTTGAAACAGAAAAATGTGCAGGTTCATTGAACCTGGACGTTTCTTGAACTATGAGTAAAATCGTGATCGTACACATTGTGAGATCTTGCCCGGTCTACATATAGAAGGGGCCAGCATTAATAGCGCGTGGGCGACGCAAAATACGAACCAACCAGTAAACAGCTTCCATCAAACTTTATACCGATACTCACTCCCTTCTTTTAAAGTGTGTTATTAATTTATCTCAATTCGTAATTCAAAGATAAATTATGATATATTATATCCGTTCTTTACTAAGTGTCTTATTAGTATTTTTTATTATTGTTTAATAAATATTCTAGTTCCTAAATTGATAATAAAATTATAATATATTTTTTCTTTATCTTTATTTAATACTCTTAAAATTTGATAATTAGTTATATTAAATGTCCTGAATAAACCAACCAAACCATGGTTAATCCGGATAGGCCCACTATCGAAACCATCTTCGTGGAGAAGCTATCCGTGAGTGTCGACATACATTTTATACGTCGGCATTCCAAACATATATCGGCATTTCGATATGTATCGGCATTTAGGATTTGAATTAATATCTTCATGGAGAAGCTACCCTTGAGTGCCGACATTCATTTGATACGTCGATATCCCAAAACATATATCGGCAATTCGTATATGTATCGGCATTTCGAGATTTGAATTAGAATTTTGAATTATTAAACGAAAAGCTTAATAAAACTTCCCGCCAAAATTATACAATTATCTTAAACGCCTAAATTTATTATAATCTGTGGATAAATAATTTATAAAATAATAATTTATCCCCAAAAAAATTCCAAACACTAAATAGATAATTATAAACTGTTAATATTAAATATTAAAAAGAGCAGTTTATAATAATTATATTATATACTGTTCATAAAAAAATATTAAAATAATTAATAATCGTTATTAATTTTCGCCGACCACATAAAAAAATTGTCGTCACTCATTGTTAAATTTGAAACATTGAAATTTACCTTTGAGCCCTCACTATTTCAAGTCTTGCAAGGGTTACATAAGTAAATTCATAAGGGAAATTAAAATAATTCCCCCATTTGCAACTGCCTTCTTCCCATTTGGCGCCTACAGAGAGAGTGATCACATACGCGAAGCGAGAACAAAGAGAGAGCTGTGAGAGACGCCCAAACCCTAACCTGCGAGAGACGCGAGAACGAAGAGAGCACGCGAAACCCAGGTATTGTTCCATTTTCAACATTAACGATTTTTTCCGCGCCCTAAGTAGACGAGATCAGCCTTCGATTGATGTAGTCTTCGTCCATCCTCATTTACTGGAATTCTTCATCTTAGTCTTCGTCCATTGGGTAGCCTTCGTATTCTTTGTCTTTGCATCGAAAACCTAGGCAATATCTAGAAATACCCAAATATGTTGTGCTATGTTCGATTTTCAGTCCATTGTTAATGGGTATGTCTTCCTGTTTTTGTATGCTTGTTTGTTTACTTGTTGAAGATGCTTGTTATTCTTCGATTTTTGGCATTTTCACATCTGTTTGCAATTTGTTCTGTAGTGGTGAGTTTATGAAGTGCTTTCTCGTTGGATATTGGCATATTCTTGTTGAGTGGATTTATAACACTCTGTGTTACATTTTATATATGAAGTAATATAGTATTTCCCTTTTTGTCACTGCAAAGGTCTGGTATTACAACACTAGATTTCTTCCTACTGTCTGTTCTCGGATAATATGAACTGGTTAGGGGATGATAGGACTATAATTCTTTTATTTCTTAAGAAGTTGAAGATGTTTTTGGTAGTCTTGCCGTATATTTAATGGTTTCGATTTTCAGTCCATTGGGGTAGTCTTGGTTAATGGTTTTCACATTTCTATAAATTGATTGTCCACATAAAATCTTCATCGCAATAGAGTGCCTTTGACAAAATATTTTAGTTGTCATCTACAGAGAACTAGAGGTGAACCTAAACTCAAGAAATACATGTTGATCCTTACAGTAGTCTTGGACATTCCTTAACTTGTATTTCTTGAGTTCCACTTTACTAGGATGGATTACAAGCGACGATCGCCCAAAGTTACGCCTATAATTGCTACTTTGCTAATACTCCCAAGAATATTATCCTACATTGCCTTTGTTACTATACTTAACATTTAAGCCGAAACTCCCACCACAAATCCATCGAGTTCGTTTTGAGTTCTAGTGACGAGAATCACCGGGAAAGCGAAAACTCGCCATCGAAATTCAAATGTATTGTCCCTATATTAAAGTCTTTTATTACAAGTAGTATGTAATCTAGGAACCATAAGCAAAAATATTTTATTTTAATATCACTTTTATTATTTTTCTAATTTAACTACGAGATCACCCTCCTACATCGAATAGAAAATAAATATGTATACGTGAAGATGTGTTTCTATTGAAGCTTCACACCAAAACCGATAATTACTACAAGGTCATGTACAATTCGGTATGGGAGGGTACACGATTATGAAAATATCTGTTTGCTAACAAAATTATCACTCTTAAATAAAGACCCAAAAGTCTATATCCGCTTTAGTTTATTCTCGATTTATTTTTGAAAGAAAACGCAAAAGCATTCAAAGAAAAGATATTAATGTGAGCTTTTGCAATGTCATTCTTGTCTTTGGGGCCTTCGCAAGGAAATAGCAGTTCTACATTCATAATTCGCCATCAACTTCTAATACATTTATATTGTTTTGGTGCTTAATGGTCGAAAAATGAGGTGCAATATTATGGAAGCTTTAAGAATCTACAACTCAATGCCCCCAAAAGGATTCAAATATTTTCATATGAAATTTTCACATTAGAATAAGCTTAGAAAACAACACAACTCGAAAATAAAAGAAAAGTGGTATTCACTCTCATCACGTCAATCTCCTGCCAATAAAAACAACTAAGGAAAACATTATCTCAGCATTACTAAGATGACAGTCCAAATGATTATTATTATCTCCCATCTCACAAGTGTGTATCCAGTAAATTTATACTCGAGATAACATAATGATGTTGTATTAGACTATTGGTGTGCTATGTTGTATTAGACTATTAGTGTATTATGGAACTACAAATGGAAATAAGAATTCATAAGATTAAGACCATAAAATTGAACTTTGGCACAGCCCAATAGCAATTCTTCAGCCCTAAATTTTTTTCAATAACTTCCACCAAAACCCAGCATGAACTTATTTGTCCATTATGTGACTCCATAACTTATAAAAGTAAGGAGAATTTGACAACAAAATCTTCATTTTCATTTTCCTACTTATCATTAGTGCATCCAATGCACTGACCGTGAATAATCAAAGTGCTTTAGTGACCACATATTAGTCGATAGCTATTCCTTCTTCCAACCAACTATGGAATAGCTTTAATTAAACAATTAATCCATATCGATCTATAATCCTACATAATATCAACAAGTTGTGTGGATTTATAAATTTATTTAACACTCTTTATTACATTTTATTTTTTTTCTTTGAAGATATAATTATGTGATCTGTTTTGATAGACATGTACTTATAAATGTGCTCGTCAAGACTCATGTTTTACGATGAGCTCACTACTTGATTGAATTCTAATATCATGGTCTCTTTTGAGCCTAAATGCATCTAATATGTTCCGAGCATTAAAATTTTATTTCCTTTTCAAGATTTTGCAATGTCATACTTGGTTTTCGGCAAAGATATATGATTTCGATTATATAGCCTAATGTAAACGGTAATTAATGCTTAAGAGAGTATAGAATGAAGGAGGATGTTGATGAGAGGGAGGGAAGTCGACCTGAAAGTTGTAGCCATGGAAAGTTAACTAAGGCCTTTTCATTATGAAATCTCCAAACACTCCTTAACTATGGAGCTAAATACGGCTTGACATCAGCTTGAGCTCATAGATCGATTGAGCTGAATTGAATTAAAATTCTGCCCAGCATTTGAGTGTGTACGGTCAACATTTGAGTAGTGAGTCCGTACGTGATTGTGTGTAAATATACTGTGTATTATACATGGTGACTATTATATAAAACATTATATTCGCAGACTTTTTGTCCTTTAATTGATTTGCAAAGTATACTACAAAATCAGTTTGATTAAGATTTATATGAAATTCATAAAATACTAGCTAGGATTGCTGAATATTGAATACTGACATTCTTATCTACTTGTCTTGAGCAAGGATGGGTGTGTTGTGTTGTGTCATAGATTCATAGACAACATATATATTTTTCGTTCATGATAGTCAATATTTATAATTTGGATAATCTTAAGATTTTTTAATGATCTTTCTTTGAGATTAAAGTTTTGGAAGATTTGAAATAGATTTTATAAAACTTTTATAAGTTTTGTCGAAAGACAAATTATTTATCAATATCAATTCAATCTCGGGTCTTAAAAGTTGAAAACCATCTATTAAAACTTGAATGATTGAAATTATCAATCTAAGATTAAAAACTCACGTATTTGGATTCATCTTTAATTATTTAAATATGATGTGTCAATGAAAATTCCAACGATTCATCTTTAAGATTTACATACTCACAGAGGCAATGAGTATTTCGACAAATCTTTTTGATATTCCATTGTTTTCTCGAGGAACCAATCCAACATTACAATGACCAAGTCTTGAAAGTGAGTAAGAAGGCAAGTCGTGACAAGATTAGATATGGTTGGTTGCTTTTGACCTAGTTAGATTTTCCTTTCGGATGTAATTTTGTATTCTTATGCATACAACAATCTCTTTTTAATAGGTGCGCATGTATCGCAACGATGTCACTTCCTCATATATATCGACCATACGCACTTTATTGGATGCGGAAAATCGTGAAGTTTAGAAAGTCTTGTTTTGGTGCTTTCCGAATATATCGGATATGCGCCCAAGGACAACTCATGTATAAACTTCACGCCATACGAATCCGCACTCACTCCATAGAAGAAGAATGACCTTCAATCTTAATGATGTGGAGGTTGAGCTGGGTCCTCAGGAGTTTTTTTGATAACCGGTTTATCGTTTGGCCAGTGGGATGAACCTCCGACCACTTCAGCCTTCAAAGACAAATTTTTTAATGGACGCAAAATTTTATTTTTCCGAGATATTTATCAGGGTTTTCAAGACCACTGTGAAGCTTTTGGAGGGAAGGGTGACGATGCATTGAAGTTTACATTGCTCGTTGTTTTGTATGGGATTCTTTTGATTAGACATCAAACCAATAAGAGAATCGAGGACTCGATGCCATTAGTCGACGATCGTGACGACCCGACTTTCCAATAAAGTACGGATCATATAGATCGTCACCAATATGATAAGGCAGCGGATATAAACAGAGCTAATCAAGGCAATTAATCGTTCAATTACTCAATAACGCATAGGCAAAAAGGGATAAGAAATTCAATACAGACTCAAGTCACAAAAGGACTTGTCAAAAGGGATTCAAGATTCAAACATAACCCAATCAGGGCAAAATTCGAAGTACGAGGTATAACCTCCAGTTCAATACGTCATAAAAGTAGTTATGATCAAAGCATCAAAAATTATCAGAGTTAGGCAGCAAATAAACGTGTGGACATGCATATGACGATGCATGCCCAAGGTTCTAGAAACCTTCCTAATAAAGCATCAAAATAACTGCCACTCTGCACCACTTCGCATCCATCATCGATCCTTGCTCAACCTGCACATCAAAAACGAAATGCAGGGCTAAGTACAAAAGTACTTAGTGGACTCATTGCCGAAAACGTTTTCTTTATCAAAAGTTATTGAACTGCCCACAATAGCACATGAGGATTTTAGTTAAAGACTCATGCCTATCAAATATTTTATCATTTTTTTTTCAAAAGTGTCAGGCCTGACTATTTTATCACGTTGTTCCATATCTGGTAATTTATTCATCAATCATACGTTCATTCATTCACAGCACTATGGAGTGGCCACCTACACATAGTCGCCGTGACCGATCGAGTAGCTAACCTTAACACACGATCCACGTGTACACAATCCGAGTTAGTCCTCAACTAAGTCGGATCCGATCGTTACCCTTTTTAACGTTGGTGGACCAACTCATTAACATATACCAAACAATTCTCGTCCCACATTTGGACAAATCAACCTCAGATATGGACACAACAAAACATAAATAATTGGCGATCGATAACGATTCATGCAATAATATTTCATAAAGCTTTTGTAAATCATGCTTTGAGTTATGCATAACATTTTTGTTTCAAGAAAGCCCACCTCAAGAATTGTCCTTCTTGAAGTATCTGCTAGTGGTCCTTGTCGTTTTCGTCTACGTCCACGCTGGACCTTATCAACGTAAGAGATATAATTTAGTACATCATTCGTTTCTTTCGAGAAGTATTGCTAACATTTAACGTACTCGATATCCTTTAAGTCCTTGGGTTTTAGGATTTTTTTGTTATCGATAAGACTCTATTAATAATTATATTTCGTCTATTCGATTAGTCTCGTCATAGCGATAGACGACACTTTGTCGTTACATTCTTCTCATGATCGATGTTTCTTCACGTCGTTTCGCTCAATTATGAATCCTAAGTTCATAACTAATATTCGTCGTTTGTTAATGCGTATCAACGAATTCGAGTTCCAATAACTCATTCGTTAATATCATTTCCTCGTCGCGTTTCTCACCTCACACGTCCCGTATATTCTAACAGAGAAACTCTTACACAATCAATAAACATTTCCCGTAGTTCAAACATCTAACAAACGTTTTACAAATTAAAGTTGCCAATATTTCTCAGTCATCTACTTGACATAACCAATGTCATTAATTAATTAATTAAGTTCTTTAATTTAATTAATTAAATCCACCATTTAAGTTAACTAAATGGATTAATTTAAAAGCCCATATCAATATTATTTTTAATTGATCAACTCCACATGACTTAATTGGTCAAAGACCTATTTAAATTAAGTAATTAAGGCCCATTGCTCTTAATTAATTAAAGTCATTCCAAGCTAATTAATTAAGTTTAAGTAACTTAATTAATTAATTAAAGTCTAGTTCAATTAATTATTAAGGTCTATTTAAATTAATCAATTAAGTTTAAGTAACTTAATTAATTAATTAAAGTCTAGCTCAATTAATTATTAAGGTCTATCTAAACTAATCAATTAAGTTTAAGTAACTTAATTAATTAATGTCTACTTATAATTAGTTAAAGCTTATCAACTTTATTTAATTAAAGTTGATCTAAATAATTTCTTAAGTCTAAAAGATTTAATTAATTAAAGCCCACTTCAATTAATTAAAGTCCAATTACAACTTGATAGTCCAATTCTACATGTACTTATGTCCAACACATTTAAATTATAAGAGCCCAATGTAATTAATTAGAGAGACCCATATTCTGGAAGTCCATCCCTAAAAGTCCAGCCAATTAATTAAATGGCGGCCCAATGCTCGGCCCAATTATTTTAATTCTCGGCCCAGCTTAAATAAAATCTTGGTCCAGCTAATTATTTCCTTGGCCTAACATCATTATCATTTTTGGCCCATACCATTTTAATTTTTTTCTTTGGCCCACACTTATTTGGCCCCCAAAAGAGAGAACTACCCTAATTCATAAATAAATAAATAAATAAAAAAAAAAGGAAAGACAGCAGCATAGCCGTCCCCCCCCACCCCTCTTCAAACTCACATCTCTCTCTCTCGGATCTTACACACTCACGCACACATGGGGACGCCGCCGCCGCCTTCGTCTCCGGCAGACACGTCGCCGGTCGGAGAGCCGCGCCGTCGCTGGGACCTCGGCCTCTTCCCCTCTCGATCACACACGCTCGCAGACACTCTTCTCTCACTCACGCGCACGACACACCCGTGACATGCTGCCGCCGTCTTCCTCTCCGTCTCCGGCGAGCCGCGCCATTACCGCCGCACCAGCGCCTCCTCGTCTACATCTCGTCCTCTTGACGAACGACGCACACACACTCACACACACCTATGCGCCCATAGATCTGGAAATCGAACGCCCATTTCCCTTCGATCTACCCACGCCGCGTCGCAGACGACTTCATCTTCTCGCGGGTCTCGCTCAGTCACACACACGCGCACAGAGCGCATGTCTCCTTCTCTCGGCAACACTGTCGCAGCCTCCTCACGTCTCCGGCCGTGTTCCAGCCACACATGACGTCCGGCTCGTGACGCCTTGCGTCGAGGAGGCTTGGCGTTGTTGTCGCGTCTGGCCGCCGGGTTCATTCTTTGTTGTCGTTGGTTTTAGTCTTCCCTTTTTCTTTTTCTTTTTAGTTTCGTTTGTACTAAATTCCTATGTTCTTGAGCTTAACAATTTCCAGCTCTATGTGTTCGTATATGTTTGTAGCAGTGAACGATTTATGAAATTTTAAAATATGAGGAATTTGTAAATGGAGCAGAACCTTGGTGAGTTTACAGCATATGCTTCCCCTCTTCAATTTTCCAATCGACCGCAACAGAATGGCTTCAAGAAAGAAATGGAAATGGGATGTCTGTTTAAGAAGAAATATATATATGTATTGAATGTTTAGAAACTGAAATTATTACCTTGTAGTTCTTCTTATCTCTCTTTGTTCTTGAGTGTGTTGTAAGATTGAGAGAAGATTTTGAAGGTGGAATTTGTAATGGGGTTCTTGTCTGTGAATGAACAAAATGAGATAGTTGAAGGTGAGAAGGAGGATTTGTTTTGTTATGTTGCGAGGTGCAGAGATTTGGAGTCTCGAAGTTTGATTTAGTCTGCAGAGAGTGAGAGAGAGAAGGATATAGTTGAAGTTGGTGTTATACTCAAAATAGCCCTTTTTTATGAAATTAGAATTTTTGAGATAATTCATGATAGCGACATATCACTCGTTTTGTTTGGACGAGGATCGATGATTGTGACTCATCCTTGACGATTAGGATACCGAGAAATCGTTACTTCGATTGTCATTGCACGCATTCGCGATCTAATTTATCGGGTCTGATCGTATTACATTATCGTTCGATTATTAATCGACAAAATTTCTCGTTTATTCAATTAAAAGGAAAAGATCTAATAACATTTTGGATTAAATTCTTCGTTAACAAAATTTTATTTTACGGGTTGTTACATACCATCCCCCTTAAATTAAATTTCGTCCCGAAATTTGCTAACCTTGGAAAAGATCTGGGTATTTTTCCTTCATAGCTGATTCTAGTTCCCAAGTTGCTTCTTCTTGTCCATGGTGTCTCCATAGAACTTTCACTAACGGTATGTCTTTGTCCCTTAGCTTGTGGGTACGTCGGTCCAAGATTTCCGTAGGCAGTTCTACATAACTCATATTGTCATCGAGGACAATATCTGTTGGCGGTATCACGTGGTCGGGATCATGTATGTACTTCCTTAGTTGTGAAACGTGAAACACGTTGTGCACATTTCAAAACTTGGCGGCAATGCAAGTGCAGAAGCCGTTGGTCCTATTCTCTCGTAATTTCATAGGGTCCTATGAAACGTGGTCGCAGCTTCCTTTTATTCCGAATCTCACGATCCCTTTAGATGGAGAAATTTTCAAGAAGACCTTGTCTCCCTCCTCAAAATGTAGTTCTGTACGACGTTTGTCGGCGTACGACTTCTGTCGATCTTGGGCCTCCTTGATCCGTTGGCGGATCTGTCGCACGATCTCGATCATCTCTCCCACAGAGTCAGGTCCTAATACTCTCCTTTCTCCCACTTCATCCCAGTAAAGTGGTGATCGACATTTCCTTCCGTAAAAGCGCTTCGTACGGGGCCATTCCAATAGTCGCTTGGTAGGCATTATTGTGGCGAATTCCACAAGTGGTAACACTTGTTCCCAAATTCTCCTCTATCGAGGACAACGGTTCTCGGCATGTCTTCCAATCTGAATGGTCCTCTCGGATGTCCGTCCGTCGTGGGTGGAACAGCGATGCTGAGTGTAGTCGAGTCCCCGTTCCTTTGTAAGCTTATCCGAATGCGGATGTAAATTTCGAGTCCCTATCGACGTGATAGTCTTTGGAACTCCATGTAGGCGTATGATCTCTGACGTACAACCGTATGCTAGTCTATTTGACCCATGTGTCATCGAAATGGGTAGGAAATGTGCGCTCTTGGTCAATCGATCGATGATGACCCAAATAGCGGTATTTCTCTCTCGTGATTTGGGTAGCCGGTAACAAAGTCCATGGCTATATCATCCCATTTCCATTCCGGTATGTCTAGCGGTTGTAGGGTTCCGTACGGTCGTTGGTGGAGTGCTTTCACTTGTTGGCACGTCAAACAACGTTCTACGAATGAAGCTACGTCTCGCTTCATTCCATCCCACCAAAATTTCTCTTTGAGGTCTTGGTACATTTTGGTGCTGCCGGGGTGTGCGGTATAAGAAGTCTCATGAGCTTCCTTCATGATTTCGTTCTTAAGCTCCTCGTCTTCTGGAACACACACTCTCCCGTCATACAACAAGACGTTATCTGTTGCTTCTTTGAAATTCGGGTGGTTGTTGTCCTTGATCTTAGCTCGTATTTCCTCTAGCTTCTTGCTCTTCCTCTGAGCTTCTAAGATTCGGATTCTTAAATCTGGGATTGCAATCAACGTTGCAATATAGCCCTCTATTGTCAAAGACGGATCTATGACTTCGATGTTCATCTTCTGAAATTCCTTTATGAGTATTTCCTCATGACTGATGAGACATCCCAAACTAGGGTGAGATTTGCGACTCAAGGCATCGGCTACAACATTAGCCTTGCCTGGGTGGTAATTGATACCACAGTCGTAGTCTTTCACTAGTTCTAACCACCTACGCTGCCTCATGTTAAGATCTTTCGCTCAAAGAAATATTTCGTGCTCTTATGGTCGGTATAGATCTCACATCTAACTCCATACAGGTGATGCCTCCATATCTTTAAGGCATGTACGACCGCTGCTAATTCTAGGTCGTGCGTAGGATAGTTCAACTCGTGTATGCGTAATTGCCTTGAAGCATAAGCAATAACCTTACCTTCTTGCATCAACACACATCCTAGCCCATTCTTTGAAGCATCCGTGTAGATTGTGTATTCTTTATCTGCCTCGGAATCTTGCTAAATGCAGTCTTGTCGTCAACAACTCCTTCAGTCTCTGGAAACTAGCCTCACACTCGGCGGTCCAGGTATACTTGATCCCCTTTCTCAACAGTTGGGTCATGGGTCGGGCTATCGTTGAGAATCCTTCGATAAATCTTCGATAGTAGCCGGCAAGTCCTAAGAAACTCAATTTCATTCGGGTTCTTGGCGACTCCCATTCACTGAATCGTGTCGATCTTCTAGGGTCTACTTTGATCCCCCATGGACACGATGTGACCTAAAATGTCACTTCCTAACCAAAACTCACACTTGCTAAATTTGGCGAAGAGTTGTTCTTGCCTCAATGTTTGTAGTACAGTTCTCAAGTGTTCTTGGTGTTCTTGGTTATTCTTGGGTATATTAGGATATCGCCTATGAACACTAAGGCAATTTGTCTAAGTATGGGTGAAACACTCTTCATAATATCCATAAATCTTTTGGGGCATTTGTAAGTCCAAAGGCATAACGATGAATTCGAAATGACCATACCTTGTACGGAAAGCCGTTTAGGTACATCCTCCGGTCTAATCCTTAGCGATGGTATCCCGACTTTAGATCTATCTTTGAAAGACTCCGCTCCTTTAAGTTGATCAAGCAGATCGTCGATTCGGGCAAGGATACTTATTCTTAAGAGTTATCTTGTTTAACTCTCGATAGTCTATGCACATTCTCAAAGTGCCATCCTTCTTTTTCACGAAAAGGACGGGTGCTCCCCATGGAGACACACTGGGTCTAATGAATCCCAACTCCAAGAGTTCTTGCAGTTGGATCTTCAATTCCTCAAGCTCCTTTGGTGCCATCCGGTATGGAGCTTTTGATACGGGGGCAGAACCTGGTTCAAGGTCGATTGTGAACTCGATCTGTCGGTTTGGTGGTAATCCCGGTAATTCGTCTGGAAATACATCGGGATACTCCTTCACGATCGGGACGTCTTCTATTCTCCTCTCGTTCTGATCTTCCTCCTGGAGGTAGACAAGGTAGGCACGGTTCTCGGTTTTGTTTAGTAACGTCCTTGCTTGTAGTGCGGATATAATTGGGACTCTCCTCCCCATGCTGATCCCGTGAAAGTCTGTAGATTCCTCTCCGGGGTGTTGGAAGGAGATTTTCCTTTCATTACACAGGATGGTCGCACTATGTTCGGTTAGCCAATCCATTCCTAGAATTATGTCCACATCCGTCATAGGTATGACGTGAAGGTTATTTGTCATGACCTTAAGTGAGCCTAGTCCAAGTTCTAGGTTCGAGCATATGTGGGTTACCGTTCTTATGCCTCCTACTGGGGAAGAAATTCTCATAATTTGCTCAGCGCATTTAGGATCTAATCCTAAGTTCTCTACGCATGCTTCAGCAATAAAGGAATGCGAGGCGCCAGTATCAAACAGTAGGATAACAGGCATTTGGAGGAGTATTCCCATACCTGCCAAGTTTCCTTGGTTCCTTGGCGGCTCCTGTGGGTACTCTCTTTCTTGGTGGAGGGCGTAGGCCCTGGCCTGCGGTGGTGGTTGCTGTTGTTGATAGGGTTGTTGGTGTTGCTGCGGTTCTGCTGCTGTTGTTGTTGCTTTGTTGTGTCTTGTTGTTGTTGTCGATCTTCTTCTTTGCGGCTGTCGCCATTGCTGTCGTCGTTGCCGCCGTGGTTGATACGGTCGCTGATTCGGCTGATAGTACTGGACAACGGGTTGTTGTTGGAATGGTTGGGCCTGAATAGCCCGGATCGGTTGGACCTGGTTGAGCACATTCGGACGACCATTTCCTCCTTGGCGTGTACCAGGGCAGTCTCTGGAGAAGTGACCCTTCTGGCCGCACTTGAAACATCCGTCATTGGTGAATGCGCACGCCCCCTTATGACTCCTGTGACACCTTGGGCACACAGGGGGTCGTATGAACCTCTGGTTTCCCCCGCCAGGTGCGGGTGCCATAGCGCGTCCATTTCCTTGCCCGTGCCCAGATGGCACGTTGTTTCTCGCCACGGCTTCTGCCGGCTGGTGGTGTTAGATCCTTGCCCTTGGTGGGGTCCTTCCCACTTCCTCTACCCGCGATCTCCTTGGTGAGTCGGGGATGCACAATGACGACTCTATCTTGAGCGATGCGGCCTCGATGTCCAATGCCCGATGAGGGCCTCACGGTAAGTCGGATCTCCGTGACCACCAACGACACCACGATCTCATGGCGGAGTCCCCCGAAATTTCTCGATCCTCTTCTCGTCGGTGTCGACCAGGTGAGGTGCATACCGTGACATTTCACGTAGCATGCACGTCGTGTCGGTGACCGTGGTCTTCCTTGGCGCAAGTTGTAAAACTCGTGCTCCTTCCTCTTCCGGTAACTCTTAGGAATGTACTTCTCACACTTCTTCTTTGAATTCCTCCGGAGAAACTTTCGATTCTTCCTCTGTCGAGTTTTCTCTTCGCCTCCCACCAAAAGTCGGCGCGCGGTCATCCGGAAGGCAACGCAGACAAGCGTTCTGTGATGTGCGGTGGAGAATTGAAGATTCGCTCAGGCGCGAATCCACGATTCGGCGTCCACGGGATTCCCGGTCCGTTGAAGGTGGGCGGGTTTTGCCTGAGGAAAAGTTCCTCGATCCGCCTCGCCGGTGGTGGTGGTGGTGGTGTGGCTTCTCTTTCAGGTGTTATCACACGATTTCTCCTTCTCGGCGGCATCCTATCCTTCATAAACACATGAAATTAGATCTCGTCTTATACCATCCATCAGGATTAATGTATCTATATATATATCAACTTGGTATTTATATACGTAGCAAAAAAATTTAAAACAACATCGAATACCACATAATACCATATTAAAACAAAAGGCTCTCGAAGAGCTATCATCATGTCATATCAATTGCCTCTACGAGGACTTTCATCAGCGTTTTTTTTAACTTTACAAAAATACCAGGTACAGAGTATGATGCCCAAAAACAAATACCGGCATCACTCTGTGTACCTCGTCATGGTGCGTACAAAAATCAACACGCTACCGTGATCATCAAAATAGGGTTCATGTCGGAACGACTCGTCGTCTCCGCATGCATCAAAAGATATACAGAGTATATAGACAAAAGATAATCTAGTCCTAAGAACTAGATCTATGGTCGCCCGGGGTGTAGATCGAGCTCCATGCATCGGAGTCAGGACTGGAAGCTTGGGAGCTATCCACTCCCTCCATCTCGTCATCAGCAGATAGATCGCCCTCGGGGTCTTCCTCTGGGTCTTCCTCGGGATCCTCCTCCGGATCCTCCTCCGGGTCTTCCTCGGGGTCCTCCTCCGGATCTTCCTCCGGGTCTTCCTCGGGGTCCTCCTCCGTGTCTTCCTCGGGGTCCTCCTCCTCAGCGTCGGGCACGGGGACAACGGGCTCCTGGATCCTAATGACCCTGGCGTCTTCCATAGCCGCTAGGTCTCGTGAATCTCGGCCATGATCTCCTCAGCGGTGGGCGTGGGTGGGGCGGCGACCCGGGCAGTACACGCTCCTCTCACGTTGCCTATAGCTAGGCCATGTGGTCCTCGATCTCCACAATTGTGGTACACAGTGCTGTGGGGGGGGCGGCTGGGCTGGTGGAGAGGCGGGTGGGGGTGGATATGGGCATGGCATGACCGGTGGTGATGGTCGGGCGGACAATCTTGGGATGAAATCCTACGGGTGGTAGGGCTGGGAATGTGAGCTGTCGGGGCGGGAAGGTCCGCTCAAACATGTCCCCGCCAATGCCGAGCGAGAACACAGCCCATCTGGCACCAACGGGCACCTCCGGGTGAAGCCACCCGAATCTCGTCACGCCATGTGTATTCCGTGCGGGAAGATACGGTCCACATGGTGCAGCTCCGTACACCGTGAACACATAGCTCGGATGGCTAGCAAAGCGAGGCGGTGTCCGCCTCAGGATCAAAACTCTCTACGCCGATAGATATAGTCCGCCGAAATCTCTCGGCGTATCCACCAATCGGATGGCGGTCTCATGATAAGTCGTAGCACACCGTCATAATGGGATGTGCCTCGGGCGTGTCTGCGGCCCGATGGCGTGTGAAGTCGCGAGCTTCGCCAGGTCGTCTCCGTGGCACATCTGGTAAGAGCAGTACGATCGTATAACCTCCTCAGGGGTGGCCCTAGAGGACAGAGGGCGTCTAGTCGTGAACACGGTCCGAGCCATCTGAAAAGGAAAGTATCACTATGGTCAGACACGGTAAGCATAACGGTGTATCTAGTAGAAGGTACGTACACAATAAACATCTATACAAGGAAGGTTATAGAATCTACATTTCTATGATCTACATACTCAAATCCTTTTGGCATTATTTTCTTGGTTTGGTCTCCGGGAAGAGACGGTATGGTTTCTTAAGGTAGGGTAACGATCGAGGTCTAGCCTTTGGGTAAAGGCTAAGAGGTCACCCTATCTTATTGGGTTTTGGATTTCTTATTTCTACTCACGTTATCGCATCACATCATATCCGTTCTCATTATGTACTTACAAATCGTTATTTCTTTTCATACTTCCTTAACATTATATGTTCATTCTTTTCACTTATGCCACGATAGAGGCAACACGCGTGGTGTTCGGAATTTTCTCGCGTCGAGAGGTTAGGACTCATAGCAGTGCAATCCCCCAGTTAAGCAATTGCTTCGTCGTTATAGACTCGTCGTATTCTCATCATCGAATCCGTTCGGATTGTGATCCTTAAGATCCCTATGTTCTCGTTCCTCCTTAGTATTTCGTTAAATTGGGAATATCTTATATTTTCATACTAAGTTCGACGCAAAAGGGATCATGTGGCTTAAGAGTCTATGTTCTCATGGGAAAACATACTTCTTTGCATCATGCTTCGCATACCATAATAAACACAAATAGCGATATGTTGTGTGAATAATCAAGTATTCTCATTCACTCATTTACCAAGCTCCTAAAGCTTGTGGCTTTCTTTCAAACTAAGGACCAATCAATTGAACAATTTTTCAAATTTCAAAAGTTTCCATTTTCCAAAATATTTTCAACTTCCCAACAAGGCAATATTGAAACTCCAATTCACATTTCATAAATTTCCATCATTTCAAAACAACTTTTAGTTGAAATAGTTACCTTCTTCCTCGTTGAGCAGGACGACGATGGAGTGCAGTGCAGTAGCAGTCAAACATAAACAATTTCTAAACTAAACTTCTAACTTAGGATTCAAGAAAAGAGTTTCTAGGGTTCAGAGCGAACAAGAGCTTTGATACCACTTTGTGACGACCCGACTTTCCAATAAAGTACGGATCATATAGATCGTCACCAATATGATAAGGCAGCGGATATAAACAGAGCTAATCAAGGCAATTAATCGTTCAATTACTCAATAACGCATAGGCAAAAGGGATAAGAAATTGATATAGACTCGAGTCGCAAAAGGACTCGAAAGGGATTCAAGATTGAAACATAACTTGATCGGGGCAAAATTGAAGCACGAGTATAACCTCGGTTCGATCGTCATAAAAGTAGTTATGATCAAAGCATCAAAAATTATCGAGTTAGGCGGCAAATAAGCGTGTGGACATGCATATGACGATGCATGCCCAGGTTTAGAAACCTTCCTAATAAAGCATCAAAATAAGCGCCACTCTGCACCACCGCATCCATCATCGATCCTTGCTCAACCTGCACATCAAAAACGAAATGCAGGGCTAAGTACAAAAGTACTTAGTGGACTCATTGCCGAAAACGTTTTCTTTATCAAAAGTTATTGAACTGCCCACAATAGCACATGAGGATTTTAGTTAAAGACTCATGCCTATCAAATATTTTATCATTTTTTTCAAAAGTGTCGGGCGACTATTTTATCACGTTGTTCCATATCGGTAATTTATTCATCAATCATCGTTCGTTCATTCGCGCACTATGGGTGGCCACCTACACATAGTCGCCGTGACCGTCGAGTAGCTAACCTTAACACACGATCACGTGTACACAATCCGAGTTAGTCCTCAACTAAGTCGGATCCGATCGTTACCCTTTTTAACGTTGGTGGACCAACTCGTTAATACATTGGATACCAATCAATTCTCGTCCCACATTTGGACAAATCAACCTCGAGATATGGACACAACAAAACATAAATAATTGGCGATCGATAACGGTTCATGCGATAATATTTCATAAAGCTTTTGTAAATCATGCTTTGAGTTATGCATAATCATTTTGTTTCAAGAAAGCCCACCTCAAAATTGTCCTTCTTGAAGTATCGCTAGTGGTCCTTGTCGTTTTCGTCTCGTCCACCTGGACCTTATCAACGTAAGAGATATAATTTAGTACATCGTTCGTTTCTTTCGAGAAGTATTGCTAACATTTAACGTACTCGATATCCTTTAAGTCCTTGGGTTTTAGGATTTTTGTTATCGATAAGACTCATTAATAATTATATTTCGTCTATTCGATTAGTCTCGTCATAGCGATAGACGACACTTTGTCGTTACATTCTTCTCGCGATCGATGTTTCTTCGTCGTTTCGTTCAATTATGAATCTAAGTTCATAACTAATATTAAATGGTTTGTTAATGCGTATCAGCGAATTCGAGTTCGATAACTCATTCGTTAATATCATTTCCTCGTCGCGTTTCTCACCTCACACGTCCCGTATATTCTAACGGAGAAAACTTCTTTACAATCGATAAACATTTCCGTAGTTCAAACATCTAACAAGCGTTTTACAAATTAAAGTTACCAATATTTCTCGATCATCTACTTGACATAACCAATGTCATTAATTAATTAATTAAGTTCTTTAATTTAATTAATTAAATCCACCATTAAGTTAACTAAATGGATTAATTTAAAGCCCATATCAATATTATTTTAATTGATCAACTCCACATGACTTAATTGGTCAAAGACCTATTTAAATTAAGTAATTAAGGCCCATTGCTCTTAATTAATTAAAGTCATTCAAGCTAATTAATTAAGTTTAAGTAACTTAATTAATTAATTAAAGTCTAGTTCAATTAATTATTAAGGTCTATTTAAATTAATCAATTAAGTTTAAGTAACTTAATTAATTAATTAAAGTCTAGCTCAATTAATTATTAAGGTCTATCTAAACTAATCAATTAAGTTTAAGTAACAATTAATTAATGTCTAATTATAATTAGTTAAAGCTTATCAACTTTATTTAATTAAAGTTGATCTAAATAATTCTTAAGTCAAAAGATTTAATTAATTAAAGCCCACTTCAATTAATTAAAGTCCAATTACAACTTGATAGTCGATTCTACATGTACTTATGTCCAACACATTTAAATTATAAGAGCCCAATGTAATTAATTAGAGACCCATATTAAAGTCCATCCCTAAAAGTCCACCAATTAATTAAATGGCGCCCAATGCTCGGCCCAATTATTTTAATTCTCGGCCCACTTAAATAAAATCTTGGTCCAATTAATTATTTCCTTGCCTAACATCATTATCATTTAATTAATCTAGCCTAGCGAATCTAAATAATGCAAGCCCGTGCCCGTTTAATTAATTTGGCCCTTTTGGCCCATAATTAAGAGAACTAACCTACCCCAATTTCTAAAAATAAAAACAAAACCTAGCTTTTCTACACCTATCATTACGTGTGGGCCTGGATCACTCTATCTCTCCGGCGAACACGTGTGCAGTCGGAGGCCTGCCGCCGCCTCCGTGGCCTCGGCCGTGTCGCCGGTCGATCTCGTCCTCTCGTCTGCCAAAACTCGCGCGATCTCTCGTTTCGATCCGATCTCCTCACCAGCGGATCTCTCCCAGCCCTTGCCTCTCTCCTCGTTCGTTGTCGTCTCCGTTGAGTGTGCTTATTCAGCATGCCGTGGTGACCTCCTCCTCGGCCCTCTCTCGGCCGCGGCGTTACTTTTGTCCAGTTAGCAGCGACATCACCGCGTCGCGCTCGCATGTTGTCGTTGCTCGCATTGCCATCAGCGGCCGCGGCCGCAATCTCCTTCGCGCATATCAGCCGCGCGCATCCTCTCTCTTGCCGTCCTCCAGCGAGCTGCCGGCGCCCTTGTGTTGCCGGTGATGCCACGCCCGTTATCGCTGCATTGGCCGTCTTCTTGAGGCGCCGTCAGTTGTCGTCCTCTTGACGGACAACAACGGGCGTGTTGGCCTTGAAACAGGAGAACGGTCGAATATTTAGTACTTTTTTTTTTTATTCGATTATTGCTTCTCATTTGAATGCATAAGATTTGTATACATATCTGAATTTTTAATATGTCTTTGTTATGTGTGAATGGTATAAATGGACGAATGTTTGAAGCTTACCTTGATGAAGGATTGTTTGTTGTATGTTCTGCTTGATCGGCGGTGGCATGAGCAAACCTTTTGTGTAAAAAAAAATGGGAGTTGGTTGTTGTTCTGAGAATAAGTGTTAACGTTTAGAAGATGAAATGGATACCTTGTCTTATTCTTGTGTTCTTGTTTGCTCTTTTCTTGTTTTGGTGTTGGGGAATGAGAGAGAAGAATGGATGGGGTTTGAATGGAGTGGTGGTGTATATGGAGAGTTTGGGTGAGAGGGGCTGAAATCTCGTCTCGGGATTTTACATCCCGTGCAGTATATACGTATTTGATAGGTTGGGGAGTATATGCATTTGTCCCGTATTGCGATGGGTTTGTTTTTTTTTTTTGGGGGGGTATGGGGTGATAGGAGAAATAAAAGTATCTGAGGTCGACTTTCCATTTAGGAAATTTTAGAATTAGTGAATAATATTGATTCGACCTTTCACTCGTTTTGTTCGAGCGAGAATCGATGATTGTGACTCGTCCTTGGCGATTAGGATATCGAAATCATTACTTGATTGTCATTGCGCATTCGCGATCTAATTTATCGGCTCGATCGTATTACATTATCGTTCGTTTGTTAATAATAAATCTTCTCGTTTATTCAAATAAAAGGAAAGGATAAAATAACATTTTGGATTAAAAGCTTAGTTAACAAAATTTTATTTCACGGGTTATTACATACCATCACTTAAATTAAATTTAGTCCGAAATTTGCTAACCTGGAAAGATGCGGGTATTTTTCCTTCATGGCTGATTCTAGTTCCCAGTTGCTTCTTCTTGTCCATGGTGTCTCCATAGAACTTTCACTAACGGTATATCTTTGTCCTTAGCTTGTGGAGTGCGTCGGTCGAAGATTTCCGTGGCGGGTTCTACATAACTCATATTGTCATTGAGGACAATATCATCGGTGGTATCACATGGTAGGGATCATGTATGTCTTCCTTAGTTGTGAAGCGTGAAACACATTGTGCGTTTCCAAAACTTGGCGGCAATCTGAGTGCGTAAGCGGTTGGTCTATTCTCTCCGAATTTCATAGGGTCTATGAAGCGTGGTCATGACTTCCTTTTTATTCGAATCTCACGATCCTTTAGATGGAGAAATTTTCAAGAAGACCTTGTCGCCACTCTCAAAATGTAGTTACATGCGGCGTTTGTCGTCACGACTCTGTCGGTCTTGGGCCTCCTTGATCCGTTGGCGGATGCATCCATACGATCTCGATCATCTCCCCGCGAGTCGGTCTAATCTCTCCTTTCTCCCACTTCGTCCGGTAAAGTGGTGATCGACATTCCTTCAGTAAAAGCGCTTACGTGCGGGGCCGTTCGATAGTCGCTTGGTAGGCTGTTGTTGTGGCGAATTCCACAAGTGGTAACACTTGTTCCCAACTTTCTCCTCTATCGGGGCAACGGTTCTCGACATGTCTTCCGGTACAGAATGGTCCTCTCGGATGTCCGTCCGTGCGTGGGTGGAGCAGATGCTTGAAGTGTAGTCGAGTTCCAATTCCTTTTAAGCTTATCCGAATCTGGATGTAAATTTGAGTCTCTATCGGGGCGTGATAGTCTTGAAACTCCATGTGAGCGTATGATCTCTCGGACGTACAAGCTGTGCTAGTCTATTTGACCCGTGTGTCATCGAATGGGTATGAAATGTGCGCTCTTGGTCGATCGATCGATGATGACCCAAATAGCGGTATTCCTCTCTGTGATTTGGGTAGCCGGTAACAAAGTCCATGGCTATATCGTCCATTTCCACTCCGGTATGTCTAGCGGTTGTAAGGTTCCATCGATCGTTGGTGGAGTGCTTTCACTTGTTGTACGTCGAACAACGTTCTCTGAATGAAGCTCGTCTCGCTTCATTCCGTCCATAAAATTTCTCTTTGAGGTCTTGGTACATTTGGTGCTTTGCCGGGGTGTGCGGTATAAGAAGTCTCATGAGCTTGTTTGATTTCGTTCTTAAGCTCCCGTCTACGGAACACACACTCTCGTCATCTGACAAAGCGTTATCATTGCTTCTTTGAAATTTTGTTGGTTGTTGTCCTTGATCTTAGCTCGTATTTCCTCTAGCTTCTTGCTCTTCCTCTGAGCTTCTAAGATTCGGGCTCTTAAATGCAGGGATTGCAATCAATGTTGCAATATAGCCCTCTATCGTCGAGCGGATCTATGACTTGATGTTAAATCTTACGAAATTCCTTTATGAGTATTTCCTCATGGTGAGGAGACATCCCAAACTAGGGTGAGATTTGCGACTCGAGGCATCGGCTACAACATTAGCACTTGCACGGGTGGTAATTGATACCACGGTCGTAATCTTTCACTAGCTCTAACCATCTCTGTTGCCTCGTGTTAAGATCTTTACGCTCGAAAAATATTTGAGGCTCTTATGGTCGGTATAGATCTCACGTCTAACTCCATAAAGGTGATGCCTCCATATCTTTAAGGCATATGCGACCATTGCTAATTCCAGGTCGTGCGTGGGATAGTTCAACTCGTATGGCGTAATTGCCTTGGGCGTAGCAATAACCTTGCCTTCTTGCATCGACACAACCTAGTCCATTCTTGGAAGCATCCGTGTAGATTGTGTATTCTTTATCGCCTCAAGGTCTTGCCGATCTGGTCTTGTCGTCGACAACTCCTTGGTCTCTGAAACTAGCCTCACGTTCGGCGGTCGGGTATACTTGATTCCTTTCCTCAGCGGTTGGGTCATGGGTGGGGCTATCGTTGAGAATCCTTGATAAATCTTGATAGTAGCGGCTAGTCTAAGAAACTCAATTTCATTCGGGTTCTTGGCGACTCCCGTTCCTGAGCGTATGTCGATCTTCGAGTCTGCTTTGATTCCCTCGGCGGACACGATGTGACCTAAAAATGTCGCCGCTTAACCAAAACTCACACTTGCTAAACTTGGCGAAGAGTTGTTCTTGCCTCAATGTTTGTGTACAGGTTCTCAAGTGTTCTTGGTGTTCTTGGTTATTCTTGGAGTATATTAGGATATAGTCTATGAACACTAAGGCGAATTTGTCTAAGTATGGGTGAAACACCTGTTCATAATATCCATAAATCTTGTAGGGCATTTGTAAGTCGAAGGGCATCACGATGAATTGAAATGACCATACCTTATGCGGAAAGCCGTTTTAGGTACATCCTCGGTCTAATCCTCAATTGGTGATATCCGACTTTAGATCTATCTTTGAAAAGACTCCTCCTTTAAGTTGATCAAGCGGATCGTCGATTACGGGCGAGGATACTTATTCTTAAGAGTTATCTTGTTTAACTCTCGATAGTCATGCACGTCCTCGATGTACCATCCTTCTTTTCACGAAAGGGACGGGTGCTCCCATGGAACCTGCTTGGGTCTAATGAATCCCAACTCGAGAGTTCTTGCGGTTGGATCTTGAATTCCTCAAGCTCGCTTGGTGCCATCCGGTATGGAGCTTTTGATACGAGGCGAGAACACGGTTGAGGTCGATCGTGAACTCGATCATCGGTTTGGCGGTAATCCGGTGGTTCATACGGAAACACGTCGGGATCTTCCTTCCGCGATCGGGCGTCTTCTATCCTCCTCTAGTTACGATCTTCCTCACGGAGGTGAGGCAAGGTAGGCATGGTTCTCGGTCTTGTTCGATGCGTCCTTGCTTGTAGTGCGGATATAATTGGGACTCTCCTCCCATGCGATCCGTGAAAGTCATAGATTCCTCTCAGGGTGTTGGAAGGAGATTTTCCTTTCATTACAGGGATGGTCGCACTATGTTGGTTAGCCAATCCATTCCTAGGATTATGTCCACATCCGTCATGGGTATGGCGTGAAGGTTATTGTCGTGACCTTAAGTGAGCTGATCGAGTTCTGGGTTCGAGCATATGTGAGTTCTTGTTCTTATACCTCCTCTTGGAAGATATTCTCATTATTTGTTCGGTAGCTTTTAGGATCTAGTCCTAAGTTCTCTCGCGTGCTTGACAATAAAGGAATCTGGCGCCGGATGTCAAGCGGTGGGATAACGAGGCATTTGGAGGTATTCCCATACACCCTTCGAGTTTCCTTGGTTCCTTGGCGGCTCTTGCGGAAGTCTCTCTGGTTGAGGCGTAGGCCACAGCTTCTTTGAGGCGGTTGTTGTTCTTGGTATTCTTTCTTCTTCTTGTTTGTACTATGTTCTTCTTCTTCTTTGTTGTTGTTGAGTGGCGGTATTCTTCTTTGGTTTATATACTTATTCTTGTCGTCGTTACCGTCGTGGTTGATCTGATCGTCGGTTTGGTGATAATCTTGGAATGGGGGTTGTTGTTGGAATGGTTGGGCTGAATAGCCGGATCGGTTGGACTGGTTGGGCACGTTAGGACGACCATTTCCCCTTGGCGTATCGAGGCGATCTCTGGAAAGTGGCCGCCAGCGCGCAAAGCATCCATCATTGGTGAATCGCGCGCCCTTATGACTCTGTGACACCTTGGGCACGAGGGTCGTATGAACCTCTGGTTTCCCCGCAGGTCGGGTATCCATAGTCGTCCATTTCCTTGCCCGTGCCGGATGGCACGTTGTTTCCTTGTCCGTGCCGGATGGCACATTGTTCCTGCCACGGTCTCACATCGGCTGGTGGTGTTAGATCCTTGCCGCGGTGGGGTCCTTCCACTTTCTCTTCCGCGATCTCCTTGGTGAGTCGGGGATGCCTGATGACTCTATCTTGAGCGAGCGACCTCGATGTCGATGCCCGGCGGGGCCTCGCGGTAAGTCGGATCTCGTGACCGATTAACGACACCTTGATCTCATGGCGGAGTCCTTGAAATTTCTCGATCCTCTTCGTCGGTGTCGACCGGTGAGGTGCATATCGTGACATTTCACGAGAACACGGGTCGTGTCGGTGACCGTGGTCTTCCCTGGCGCAAGTTGTAAAACTTCGTGCTCGCCTTCTTCCGGTAACTCTTGGAATGTACTTCCGTACCTTATCTTTGAATTCCTCGGGGCTTTCGATTCTTCTTACATCGAGTTTTTCTCTTCGCCTCCACGAAAGTCGGTGGCGCGGTCATCTGGAAGGCGGCGCATGACAAGCGTTCTGTGATGTGCGATGGAGAAGTGAAGATTCGCTCGGGCGCGAATCCACGATTCGGCGTCACAGGATTCCGGTCCGTTGAAGGTGGGCGGGTTTTGCACGAGCAGTTCCTCGATCCGTCTACTTTGTGGTGGTGGTGGTGGTGGTGGTGTGGCCTCTCTTTCGGTGTTATCACACGATTTCTCCTTCTCGGTGGCATCTATCCTTCACAAACACATGAAATTAGATCTCGTCTTATACCGTCCATCGGGTTAATGTATCTATATGTATCGACTTGGTATTTATATAAGTAGCAAAATTTTAACACAACATCGAACACCACATAACCTGATATTAAAACAAAAGGCTCTCGAAGAGCTATCATCATGTCACATCAATTGCCTCTACGAGGACTTTCATCGACATTTTGAACTTTACAAAAATACGGTGCAGTATGATGCCCAAAAACAAATACTGGCATCCTCAGTGTACCTAGTCATGGTGCGTACAAAATCGACACGCTACCGTGATCATCAAAATAGGGTTCATGTCGGACGACTCGTCGTCTCGCATGCATCAAAGATATCTGAGTATATAGACAAAGATAATCTAGTCTAAGAACTAGATCTATAGTGCAGGGGTGTAGATCGGGCTCCATGCATCGGTCGGGGCTGGAAGCTTGGGAGCTATCCTCACTCCGTCTCGTCATCGGTGATAGATCGCCCTCGGGGTCTCGCAGGTCTCCCTGCCTCCTAAGGTGGTCCTCCTCGGGGTCCTCCTAGGGTCTTCCTCGGGGTCCTCCTCAGGATCTTCCTCGGGTCCTCCTCCTCGGCGTCCCACGGGGACAGGGCTCACTCCTGGATCCTAATGATCTGGCGTCTTCCATAGCCGCTAGGTCTCGGCGAATCTCGGCCATGACCTCGCCGGCGGTGGGCGTGGGTGGGGCGGCAGACGGGCAGTACGCTCCTCTCACGTTGCCTATAGCTAGGCCACGTGGGTCCTCGATCTCCGAAATTGTGGTACACAGTGCACATGTGGGGTGGCGTGGCTGGTGGAGGCCGGCGGTGGGGGTGGATATGGGCATGGCATGGCCGGTGGTGATGGTCGGGCGGACAATCTGGGGATGGAATCCTACGGGTGGTAGGGCCCAGGAATGTGGTGTCGGGGCAGGAAGGTCCCGCCTCGAACATGTCCACCCTTTGCCGGGCGAGAACTCTGGTCCGTCGGTGCTAGGCAGGCGCCTCTGGATGGAGCCACTCTGGAATCTCGTCACGCCGGTGTATTCCGTGCGGGGAGATACGGCCCGTGGTGCAGACTCCATGCAAGTGAACACATAGCTCAGTGGCTAGCAAGCGGCGGATCCGCCTCGGTCAAAAGCTCTCGGCGTCGGTAAATGTAGTCGCCGATATTTCTGGGCGTAACCACGCGATCGGATGGCGATCTCATGATCGGCCGGAACACACCGTCATAATGTGATGTACCCGGGCATGTGCAGCACCCAGCGGCGTGTGAAGTCGCGCAAAAACTTCGCCAGTCGTCTCCGTGGCACGTCGGTAGGGCGATGCGATCGTATAACCTCGCCGGGGTGGCCACTAGAGGACGGGGCGTCTGATCGTGAACACGGTCGGGCCCGTGCGAAAGGAAAGTATCACTATGGTTGAACACGGTAAACATAACGGTGTATCTAGTAGAAGAATGCGTACACAATAAACATCTATACAAAGAAGGTTATAGAAATCTATATTTCTATGATTTACATACCCAATCCTTTTGGCATTACTTTCTTGGTTTGGTCTCAGGAAGAGGCGGTATGGTTTCTTAAGGTAGGGTAACGATCGGGTCTAGCCGGGTAAAGGTTTAGGAGGTCACCCTATCTTATTGGGTTTTAGTTTCTTATTTCTACTCACGTTATCGCATCACATCATATCCGTTCTCATTATGTACTTACAAATCGTTATTTCTTTTTATACTTCCTTAACATTATCGTTCGTTCTTTTCACTTATGCCGCGATAGGGCACAGCAGCGTGGTGTTGAATTTTCTCGCGTCGAGAGGTTAGGACTCATAGCGATGTAATCCCCGGTTAAGCAATTGCCCGTCGTTATAGACTCGTCGTATTCTCGTCATCGAATCCGTTCGGTTGTGATTCTTAAGATCCTATGTTCTCGTTCCTCCTTAGTATCTCGTTAAATTGGGGATATCTTATATTTTCATACTAAGTTGGTAGCAAAAGGGATCATGCGGCTTAAGAGTCTATGTTCTCATGGGAAAACATACTCCTTTGTATCATGCTTCTATCATGCTTATATCTGATAATAAACACAAATAGCGACACGTTGTGCAATAATCAAGCATTCTCATTTATTCATTTACCAAGTCTCGAGTTCATGACTTTCTTTCGGGCTAATGACTAATCATTTAAAACAACTTTTCAATTTCAAAATATTCTTCCTTCCAAAATATTCCCAACTTCCCAACAAGAAAATATTGAAATTTCAATTCACATTCCATATACTTCCATCATTTCAAAACAACTTTTAGTTGAAATAGTTACCTTCTTCCTCGTTGAGCGGGGACGACGATGGAGTGCGATGCGATGTGATCGAACATAAATACTTTCTAGACTCGACTTCTAACTAATAATTCGAGAAAAGGGTTTCTAGGGTTGAGGCGAACAAGGGCTACGATACCACTGTGACGACCCGACTTTCCAATAAAATACGGATCATATAGATCGTCACGGTATGATAAAGCGTGGATATAAACATAGCTAATCAAGGCAATCAATCGTTCGATTACTCGATAGCGCATAAGCAAAAGGGATAAGCAATTGAATCTGGACTCAGTCGCGAAAGGACTTGTCGAGGATTCAAATTGAACATAACTGATCGGGCAAAATTGAAATGCAGTATAACCTCGGTTCAATCGTCATAAAAGTAATTATGATCAAAGCATCAAAATTATCGAGTTAGGCGGCAAATAAGCGTGTGGACATGCATATGGCGATGCATGCCCAGGTTAGAAACCTTCTAATAAAGCATCAAAATAAGCGCCACTCTGCACCTTGCATCCATCATCGATCCTTGCTCAACTGCGCATCAAAAGCGAAATGCGGGGCTAAGTACAAAAGTACTTAGTGGACTCGTTGCAAGCGTTTTCTTTATCAAAAGTTATTGAGCGCCCACAATAGCACATGAGGATTTTAGTTAAAGACTCATGCTATCAAATATTTATCATTTTCCAAAAGTGTAGGGCGACTATTTTATCACGTTGTTCCATATCGGTAATTTATTCATCAATCATTCGTTCGTTCATTCGCGCACTATGGGTGGCCCCTACGCATAATCGCCGTGACGATCGAGGTAGCTAACCTTAACACACGGTCGCGTGTACACAATCGAGTTAGTCCTCAACTAAGTCGGATCCGATCGTTACCCTTTTTAACGTTGGTGGACCAACTCGTTCACATACCACATTGGATATACCAATCAATTCTCGTCCCACATTTGGACAAACCAACCTCGGATATGGACACAACAAAACATAAATATTTGGCGATCGATAACGGTTCATGCGATAATATTTCATAAAGCTTTTGTAAATCATGCTTTGAGTTATGCATAATCATTTTGTTTGAAAAGCCCACTCGAAATTGTCCTTCTTGAAGTATCGCTAGTGGTCCTTGTCGTTTCGTCTCGTCCACCATTGGACCTTATCAGCGTAAGAGATATAATTTAGTATGTCGTTCGTTTCTTTCGAGAAGAATTGCTAATATTTAACGTACTCGATGTCCTTTAAGTCCTTGGGTTTTAGGATTTTTGTTATCGATAAGACTCTATTATCAATTATATATAAATCTATTTGATTAGTCTACGCCATAGTGATGAGCGACACTTTGTCGTTGCATTCTTCTCCGATCGATGTTTCTTCACGTCGTTTCGTACGATTTATGAATCTAAGTTCATAACTAATATTAAATCGTTTGTTAATGCGTATCAGCGAATTGAGAGTTCGATAACTCATTCGTTATCATCATTTCCTCGTCGCGTTTCTCACTTCATGCGTCCATATATTCTAACGGAAAAACTCGTTTACAAACAATAAATATTTCCGTAAATCGATCATCTAACAAGCGTTTTACAAATTAAAGTTACCAATATTTCTCAATCATCTACTTGACATAACCAATGTCATTAATTAATTAATTAAGTTCTTTAATGAATTAATTAAATCCACAATTAAGTTAACTAAATGGATTAATTTAAAGCCCGTATCAATATTATTTTTAATTGATCAACTCCATGACTTAATTGGTCGAAGACCTATTTAAATTAAGTAATTAAGGCCCATTGCTCTTAATTAATTAAAGTCATTCAAGCTAATTGATTAAGTTTAAGTAACAATTAATTAATTAAAGTCTAACTTTCGATTAATTATTAAGGTCTATCTAAATTAATCAATTAAGTTTAAGTAACAATTAATTAATTAAAGTCTAGCTCGATTAATTATTAAGGTCTATCTAAATTAATCAATTAAGTTTAAGTAACAATTAATTAATGTCTAATTATAATTAGTTAAAAGCTTATCAACTTTATTTAATTAAAGTTGATCTAAATAATTCTTAAGTCTAAAGATTTAATTAACTAAAGCCACTTCAATTAATTAAAGTCAATTAAAACTTGATAGTCGATTCTACATGTACTTATGTCGACACATTTAAATTATAAGAGCCCGATGTAATTAATTAGAGGCCCGTCTCTAAAATAATAGGTCGAACCTAATTAATAAATGGCGACTAGCTCGAAATTAATTAATTGTCCATCTCGGCCCGTTTAAATAAATAATCTCGCCCAACTATTCCTTTAAACTCCAACCCATTTAATCAATTTAATTAATTTATTAGCCCTAAATAATGAATTAAATAATTAAGGCCCAAGCGAATTAAATAACTAACCTACCCAATTAAATAAAAATAAAACAAAACCACAGCTTTTCTACTCATCGGCTCTCCGAACACTTTTTGGCGCAATTGATCACTCTCCGGCGAACACGTCCGGTCGGGCTGCGCCATCTCTGCCTGCGACCTCGGCCGTCTCCATCGCCGATCTCGTCCATGTCAAAACTCACGCGAGATCGGCCGTTTCTAATCTCGGGCATCGCCTCCACGACCTCATGCACTGCTTGCCCGTCTCGGTCGGATTGTCATCTCTCGGTGGTGTGCATGAGAGCATCCGCCATGGTGACCTCGGTCTCCTTCCTCGGCCCTTCTTCGGCGCACCGTTACTTTCGTCCAGTTCACGCCTTCATCACGGTCGTCCAGCCTTTCATTCGCGATGTCGTTGCGGATCGCATCGCCACCGTCGCTTCGCCACGTCCCAGCGGCCCGCGCGCAATCTCCTCTCGCGCATATCGGCCCGCGCTTCTCTCTCTCAAGCCTTGCCGTCCGCCCGCTGAGCTGCGGCGATGCCACGCCCGTTGTCGCACTGTGACCGTCTTCTTGAGAGGCAGTCGTCAATATGTCGTCCTCTTGACGGACAATGACAGCGAGGCGTGTTTGGCCTTGAGCAGGAGGACGGTCACGAGTATTTAGTACTTTTTTTATTCGATTATTGCTTCTCATTTGAATGCATAAGAGATTTGTATACATATCTGAATTTTTAATATGTCTTTGTTATGTGAATGGTATAAATGGACGAATGTTTGAAGCTTACCTTGATGAAGGATTGTTTGTTGTATGTTCTGCTTGATCGGCGGTGGCATGAAGGCGAACCTTTTTGTGTAAAAAAAAAAATGGGAGTTGGTTGTTGTTCTGAGAATAAGTGTTAACGTTTAGAAGATGAAATGGATACCTTGTCTTATTCTTGTGTTCTTGTTTGCTCTTTTCTTGTTTTGGTGTTGGGGAATGCGAGAGAGAAGAATGGATGGGGGTTTGAATGGAGTGGTCGTGTATATGGAGGAGTTTGGGTGAGAGGGGCTGAAATCTCATCTCGGGATTTTTGTCCCATGCACAGTATATGCGTATTTGATAGGTTGGGAGTATATGCATTTGTCCCATATTGCGATGGGTTTGTTTCCTTTTTTTGCGGGGAGGGGTATGGGGTGATAGGAGAAATAAAGTATCTGAGTCGACTTTCCATTTAGGAAATTTTAGAATTCGTGAATAATATTGATTCGACCTTTCACTCGTTTTGTTCGAGCGGGGAATCGATGATTGTGACTCGTCCTTGTGATTAGGATATCAGAAATCATTACTTGATTGTCATTGCACACATTCGCGATCTAATTTATCGGCTCGATCGTATTACATTATCGTTCGTTTGTTAATAATAAATCTTCTCATTTATCAAATAAAGAGAAAGGATAAAATAACAATTTGGATTAAAAGCTTAGTTAACAAAAAATTTATTTCACGGGTTATTACATACCATCACTTAAATTAAATTCGTCCGAAATTTGCTAACATGGAAAAGATGCGGGTATTTTTCCTTCATAGCTGATTCTAGTTCCCAAGTTGCTTCTTAACGTGGTGCTTGTTTCCCTTTTATTCCAAATCTCGATCCGCTTTAGATGGAGAAATTTTCGAAGACGACATTGTCCGCTCCTCCATAAAATGTAGTTACATGCGGCGTTTGTCGCGTCCGACTCTACATCGGTCTTGGTACTCCCTTGATCAGTTGGCGAATGCATGCATACGATCTCGATCGTCTGCTACCCATGAGTCGGGTCCTAATACTCTCCTTTCACCCGTCGATCCCGATGCGGTGATCGACATTTCGCTTCCGTAAAGCGCTTCGTGCGGGGCCGTTCGATAGTAAACAGGTAGGCATGTTATTGTGGCGAATTCTAAGATGGTAACACTTGTTCCCAACTCTCATCTACTCGAGGACAGCGGTTCTCGGCATAATATTCCAGCGATCTGAATGGTCCTCTCGGTTGTCGGATCGAATGCAGTGGGTGGAGCAGCGATGCTTGGAAGTGTAGTCGAGTCCCGGTTCCGCTTGTAAGCTTATCCGAGTCACGGATGTAAATTTCGAGTCCCAATCGAGGCGTGATAGTCTTGAAACTCCGTATGAGCGTATGATCTCTCGGACGATACAAGCTTGCTAGTCTGTTTGACCCATGTCGTCAACCGGAATGGGTAGGAAATGTCGCTCTTGGTCGATCGATCGATGATGACCCAAATAAGTATTTCCTCTCACGTGATTAGGTAGCCGGTAACAAAGTCCGTAGGTATATCGTCCCATTTCCATTCAGGTATGTCTGGCGGTTGTAAGGTTCCGTGCTGATCGTTGGTGGAGTGCTTTCATGATTGTACGTCGAACAACGTTACTACTGAATAGTAGCTACGTCTCGCTTCATTCCATCCTAAAAATTTCTCTTTGAGGTCTTGGTACATTTGGTCTTTGCGGGGTGTGCTTGATATAAGAAGTCGTGTGAGCTTAGCCTTCGTGATTTGGTTCTTAAGCTCCTCGTCTTACGGAACACTTTCTCCGTCATACAACAAGGCGTTGTCACATTGCTTCTTTGAAATTCGGGTGGTTGTTGTCCTTGATCTTAGCTTCGTGTTATCTCTGCTTCTTGCTCTTCCTCTGAGCTTCTAAGATTCGGATTCTTAAATGCGGGATTACGATCAACGTTGCTGATATGGCTCTCTATTAGTCGAGGCGGGTTTATGACTTGATGTTCATCTCTGGAATTCCTTTATAAGTATTTCCTCATGATGATGAGAGCATCCCAAACTAGGATGTGATTTGCGACTCGAGGCATCGGCCTGACATTAGCACGGGTGGTAATTGATACCACGATCGTAATCTTTCACTAGTTAACCACCCTACATTTGCCTCGTGTTAAGAATCTTTTGCTCAAAATATTTCAGGCTCTTATGAAATTATAGATCTCATCTAACTCCCAAAGGGTGATGCCTCCATCTTTAAGGCGTATCGACCTTGCTAATTCCGGTGGGTCGTTGGATAGTTCACTCATTAGCGTAATTGTCATAGGCGTAAAGCTTAATAACCTTCCAAAGGCATTAGACTATCTGCATGGTAACCAGCTTATAATCTCGAGTCCTTTTCGTGTACTTGAGTATATGCCATCGCAATTCAAGTGCTTGTCGTGGTTAGACCGATATTCAGCTACTATGCTTATCGACAGGATATCGCCTCGCGCGTAAGATTGCATACATGAGACTTCCTACGGCAAACGTAGGAACTTGTCTCATTTCCTCTATCTCCTTTGCTATAGGTGATCGCCTTTAGATAAAGCGAACACCATGTCTCGAAGGTAGCAACTTTTCGGCTCGCATACTAAAACGAGTGATCACAAGATCAATGAAGACGCCCGAGATAAGTCAACATTTTCTCGTAATCTCGGTAAACCTTGATCCCAAGAATGTACGCTTCATCTCCTAAGTCTTTCATTTGAAACGATCGGATAGCCAACTTTACGCCCGATAAGCCTTCACATTGTTGCCAAAAGAATGTCATCTACGTAGTCGCAAGAAATACCACATTACCGCCGACATCTAACCGATACACACAACTCTCGCTAGGCAACTGGTAAATCCATAGACTTACCACTCGCCCAAACGTAAGTTTCATGATTCGCATCATTGTCTCGTATCGCCGTCTCCATGGGTCGATTATTGCTCGCTCGCTTCGACTAACCACCATTCACCCACGAACATAAATCGCTCGGGTGACGAACAACCCTCCCACTACGACGAGGTGCTATAGACATAATGACAACGGGTGAGAACTTGTGGTTCTCATCTTGCACAACTTCTGGGTAGTACCACTCAGAGGCTCGATCTCTAGTGGAACTCACCCACTTCAATTTCTTCAAGTATCCGTGTCGATCCTCCCACTAGACTCGACATCTCGCATCTTCGCCTAATCGGTGGTGGAATACGATCATCTTCTAATTCTTGAAAATGATTTCAACTTTGGACTTATGATTTTCATGTAGTCCTCTTCTGAATCGAGCATTAGGCTAATAATGACCTTCTCGATCCTTAGACTATAGAATAAACCACCTTCGCTCCTCTAGGATAGCCAATAAACAGCTTGGCCGATCTAGCCTCCAACTTGTCCCCTCTTGTTCAAGACATGTTCGATCGCCCATATCCTTATGGCTTAAACGGCTCCAAACCACAACTCGAAGGGGTCTTTTCGACCGACTGACTGACTAGATTTAGCAAGTATGCCGCCCTCCAAGGCATACCCCGTAACGAAATAGGCAATGTAGTATAACTCATCATAGATCTAACCATTTCCAAAAGAGTCCTATTTCTTCGCTCCGACACACCATTTTGCGTGTCTCGGAAGCTACCGGGATGTAATCCCACACTTCACTAGATAGTCCATAAACTCAGCATCGAGGTATTCACCACCGCGATCAGACCGAGGACTTGATACTTTACCTAGCTTCGCTCCACTTCCGCCTTAAACTCTTCAATTTCTCAAAGCATTCGGACTTTGCGAAGCAGGTATGATCCGCACTCGAGTAATCGCCAATGAAAGTGACAAAAACTGCATTCTCCACGAGCCTGTGGACATTGGTCCACACAGGTCCGAATGGACTAACTCCAACATTTCTGGGCTCTATAACCCTTCGCTAAGGGTCCGTCGACATCTTACCTTCTATACAGATTCGCAGATCGAACCGAGTAACCGTGAGATTACCCAACGCCCATTCTTAGCCGCCTGATCCTATTTAGATTGATGTGACCTAATCTAAGATGCCGAGAAAAGTAGAGTCATCTTAAGAAAACTTTCTTTTAGGGTTTGATGAAGATGCAACATAGTTATAGGTATTATGTTTTGCGTAAAAGTATAAAGCTAATTATATAAAGTGCCAACACGTATAACTTCGTCATTTCATGATAGAAACACCACTATCAAAAATAATGTAATATCCATGAGTAAATAATCAAACAAACAAGGTTCCTCAAAACCGCACATATAAAACGCTCTTTCAAAACTAAAACGTTGTCCCAAAACATAAAGAACATTCCAACCGCAAACTCGACTTTCGCCTGTCATGGAGATCGTTATCTCGCCATCAAACAGCTCCCTTGTCCGCAGAACCCCGAGGTGTAACAAACATGATCCATCCAGATCTACTACCCAAGTATGGGTAGAACAAGTCGCCAATCATGTTTCACATTAAAGCCAATGACGCACTGAGCCTCGAGCATAGGGCACTGGCCTCCAACGCCGCCTCACCGCACTCAAGCATTTGCTTCTCCTTCGTTTTTCAAACCACGGAGCCTTTTATATTACTCCCACTCTTTTCTTTAGCCTAGCATCTCTAGAATTCCACTTTCCTTTTCATCTTCGATAAACAGTGGTCTTCCTAGAGGTGCGTGTCAAGACTCGGCACCTTGCTCATTTTGCTTTCTTCCGTTATAAGTCCTCTTGCAATGAATCTAGAGTATAACTTTATCATAAAGGACTACTCCATAACGAAAGTCATCAAAAGACTTGGGCAAAGAATTGAGGATCATATCGATTCGACCACGCCATCAATATATCCTCCAACCAATTCGAGCCTCCAAGAGATTGATCATCCCTACATGGTCACGCACCGAATCGCTTCCTTCATAGAACTCGACATAATTAATTTGTCAAATTACGACAAGCTATTCGTCCGACTCCTCATACAATTTCATGAGATTTAGCCATATCGTCGCATCATCCATCTCGATGTCGAGTTGCAAGGACTCGCACATGGTGACCAAAAGAAGGCACTTCCATTCTATTTGATTTGTCCCATTTCGTGCCCTCGCGCCCTCATCAAAGATCGCCTAGAGGTTTGGGACGAAGTGAGTATATATAAATTTTCTTCGGCAAGGAGAACATTCACAATGTTTCGCTTCCACTCGATAAAATTTGGACCGATAACGGATTTTGTGCGAGCATATGATAATCGCGAAGAGACATATCTCAAACGATAATGTAAAACACATAAGCATACGATCGCAATAATTAATAATAATATTGTAACCTTTGATAAAACAATATTAATTGAAACCTCCAATCGCCCGAATCCCACGCAAGCCACGCTGTGACGCCACACAGAACCCCCGACTGCACTAAAATATACCTTTAGTCGCTTAATTTCAATCCATGTCAACTTATCCTGACAAATGAAATTAATGATGACTTACTAGACCACATCACTATCACAAGGACTTCATGGAAGGTACTTGAGGTGATGTTCAAGCAATTACACAATTTTAATGAAGATGAATTCTTAGAATTGGTATACTCACGACCATACCGCTCCAATTCAAATTTTTGTTATCTCATTTTATATCTATCACTAGAGAACTTGTGAAAATCGCACAGAAGCAGCGGGACGCCACACATGAAACCCCACTCTCAATAGATTTAAAATGTTTTATTTAGAAATCTCATCCAACAAACTTATGATAAACAAAGGAAGCAAGCCACGCGTGTGGACGCCATCACAGCAGCCTCCACTTTGTTTAGAGATCAAAAGGAGGTCTACATTTTAATTTGAAAATTAATTTGTCGGTTGCTTGCTAGTCTTTTATTCAAAAGGTTTGTCCATGATGCACGTAATCCAGCATGCTTTTCTATAGAACTCAACATGTAAAACATGCTCGCAGTAATTCTAAAATATGCTTGATAAACGCGATAAACCTAGCATGCTTACTATGCGCATCCAATACGTAAAACACTTAAAGGTTTGTCAACGTAATTTAAACATACATAGCATGCTACGCATAATTTAAACATCCACCATGCATATGAACGATAAAAATAAAATAAAACGCTCATCGCGCCCAATCGTGAACCCGCATAATTAAATCTAATCTATTACATAGATTTACAAAGCAAGATTTAAACTCGAACGGGCCCGCGGCACCGCACGGACCGATTCAACAATTGGGCCTCGCGGCAGCACGGCCGAATCGAAAACGGGTCCGGGCCGGTCGGTTTGAATCGCCGGGCGCTAGGCAAACACCGCCAGCTCGCCGCTGCCGCTGCTCGCGGCCGCCATGGTCGCTAACGCGACCGCGACCCGCCGAGCACGCTGCACGCCACGCCCAACGCCAACGCCTCGAGACATCGCCGCCAGCCGCCAAACTCGCGATCATGAAGTCCGCCAAGCGCCGGTTTCGCGCCAACGCCGCCTGCCGCCCGCTAGTCAGCACGGCGCTGCCGCTGGTAATCTCGCGATCGCGAAGCCTGCGCAGCGCCAGTGATTCGCGGAACAAGGCCTCGCCGCAGCCTCGCGCGATCGCTTATAGCGACCGCGAGACTCACTCGAGAAACCACCCAAGTCACCGAGCCCTCGTTTTCCGCGCTTGTCTTCGCTCTTTCGCTCGCTTCTTTACGATAAGATTTACATAATAAAATCTAATTAGATTTTATTATGTAAATCTTATCGTAAAGAACGAGCGAAAGAGCGAAGAGCAAGCGAGGAAAACGAGGGCTCGGTGACTTGGGTGGTTTCTGAGTGAGTCTCGCGGTCGCTATAAGCGATCGCGGAGGCTGCGGGGGCCTTGATTCCGCGAATCACTGGCGCTGCGCAGGCTTCGCGATCGCGAGATTACCAGACGGCGCGCGTGCTGACTAGCGGGCGGCAGGCGGCGTTGGCGCGAAACCGGCGCTTGGGCGGACTTCATGATCGCGAGTTTGGCGGCTGGCGGCGATGTCTCGAGGCGTTGGCGCTTGGGCGTGGCGTGCAGCGTGCTCGGCGGGTCGCGGTCGCGTTAGCGACCATGGCGGCCGCGAGCAGCGGCAGCGGCGAGCTGGCGGTGTTTGCCTAGCGCCCGGCGACTTAAACGACCGGCCCGGACCCGTTTTCGATTCGGCCCGTGCTGCCGCGAGGCCAATTGTTGAATCGGTCCGTGCGGTGCCGCGGGCCCGTTCGGTTTAAATCTTGCTTTGTAAATCTATGTAATAGATTAGATTTAATTATGCGGGTTCACGATTGGGCGCGATGAGCGTTTTATTTTATTTTTATCGTTCATATGCATGGTGGATGTTTAAATTATGCTAGCATGCTATGTATGTTTAAATTACGTTGACAAACCTTTAAGTGTTTTACGTTTGGATGCGCATAGTAAGCATGCTAGGTTTATCGCGTTTATCAAGCATATTTTAGAATTACTGGAGCATGTTTTACATGTTGAGTTCTATAGAAAAGCATGCTGGATTGACGTGCACATGGACAAACCTTTTGAATAAAAGACTAGCAAGCAACCGACAAATTAATTTTTAAATTAAAATGTAGACCTCCTTTTGATCTCTAAACAAAGTGGAGGCGCTGGATGGCGTCCACACGCGTGGCTTGCTTACCTTTGTTTATCATAAGTTTGTTGGATGAGATTTCTAAATAAAACATTTTAAATCTATTGAGAGTGGGGTTTCATGTGTGGCGTCCCGCATTGCTTCTGTGCGATTTTCACAAGTTCTCTAGTGATAGATATAAAATGAGATAACAAAAATTTGAATTGGAGCGGTATGGTCAGGTGAGTATACCAATTCTAAGAATTCATCTTCATTAAATTGTGTCAATTGACTTGAACATCACCTCAAGTACCTTCCATGAAGTCCTTCGTGATAGTGATGTGGTCTAGTAAGTCATCATTAATTTCATTTGTAGGATAAGTTGACATGGATTGAAATTAAGCGACTAAAGGTATATTTTAGTGCAGTCGGGGGTTCTGTGTGGCGTCACGCGTGGCTTGCGTGGGATTCGGGCGATTGGGTTTCAATTAATATTGTTTTATCAAAGGTTACAATATTATTATTACATTATTGCGATCGTATGCTTATGTGTTTTACATTATCGTTTGAGATATGTCTCTTCGCGATTATCATATGCTCGCACAAAATCCGTTATCGGTCCAAATTTTATCGAGTGGAAGCGAAACATTGTGAATGTTCTCCTTGCCGAAGAAAATTTATATATACTCACTTCGTCCCAAACCTCTAGGCGATTTTGATGAGGGCGCGAGGACGAATGGGACAAATCAAATAGAATGGCAAGTGCCTTCTTTTGGTCACCATGTGCGAGTCCTTGCAACTCGACATCGAGATGGATGATGCGACCGATATGGCTAAATCTCATGAAATTGTATGAGGAGTCGGACGAATAGCTTGTCGTAATTTGACAAATTAATTATGTCGAGTTCTATGAAGGAAGCGATTCGGTGCGTGACCATGTAAGCGGATGATCAATCTCTTGGAGGCTCGAATTGGTTGGAGGATATATTGATGGCGTGAGTCGAATCGATATGATCCTCAATTCTTTGCAAGTCTTTTGATGACTTCGTTATGGAGTAGTCCTTTATGATAAAGTTATACTCTAGATTCATTGCAAGAGGACTTATAACGGAAGAAAGCAAAATGAGCAAGGTGCCGGTCTTGACACGCACCTCTAGGAAGACCACTGTTTATCGAAAGATGAAAAGGAAAGTGGAATTCTAGAGATGCTAAGGCTAAAGAAAAGAGTGGGAGTAATATAAAAGGCTCCGTGGTTTGAAAAACGAAGGAGAAGGCAAATGCTTAGTGCGGTGAGGCGGCGTTGGAAGGCCAGTGCCCTATGCTCGAGGCTCAGTGTCGTCATTGGCTTTAATGTGAAACATGATTGGCGACTTGTTCTACCCATACTTGGGTAGTAGATCTGGTATGCATCATGTTTGTTACACTCGGGGTTCTGCGGACAAGGGAGCTGTTTGATGGCAGATAACGATCTCCATGACAGGCGAAAGTCGAGTTTGCGGTTGGAATGTTCTTTATGTTTTGGGACAACGTTTAGTTTTGAAAGAGCGTTTTATATGGCTGGTTTTGGGAACCTTGTTTGTTTGAATTATTTACTCATGGATATTACATTATTTTTGATAGTGGTGTTTCTATCATGAAATGACGAAGTTATACGTGTTGGCACTTTATATAATTAGCTTTATACTTTTCGCAAAACATAATACCTATAACTATGTTGCATCTTCATCAAACCCTAAAAGAAAGTTTTCTTAAGATGACTCTACTTTTCTCGGCATCTTAGATTAGGTCACATCAATCTAAATAGGATCAGGCGGCTAAGAATGGGCGTTGGGTAATCTCACGGTTACTCGGTTCGATCTGCGAATCTGTATAGAAGGTAATGTCGACGGACCCTTCACGAAGGGTTATAGAGCCCACGAAATGTTGGAGTTAGTCCATTCGGACTGTGTGGACCAATGTCCACAGGCTCGTGGAGAATGACAGTTTTTGTCACTTTCATTGGCGATTACTCGAGTGCGGATATCCTGCTTCGCAAAGTCCGAATGCTTTGAGAAATTGAAGAGTTTAAGGCGGAAGTGGAGCGAAGCTAGGTAAAGTATCAAGTCCTGCGGTCTGATCGCGGTGGTGAATACCTCGATGCTGAGTTTATGGACTATCTAGTGAAGTGTGGGATTACATCCCGGTAGCTTCCGAGACACGCAAAATGGTGTGTCGGAGCGAAGAAATAGGACTCTTTTGGAAATGGTTAGATCTATGATGAGTTATACTACATTGCCTATTTCGTTACGGGGTATGCCTTAGAGAGGGCGGCATACTTGCTAAATCTAGTCGAGTCAGTCGGTCGAAAAGACCCCTTCGAGTTGTGGTTTGGAGCCGTTTAAGCCATAAGGATATGGGCGATCGAACATGTCTGAACAAGAGGGGACAAGTTGGAGGCTAGATCGGCCAAGCTGTTTATTGGCTATCCTAGAGGAGCGAAGGTGGTTTATTCTATAGTCTAAGGATCGAGAAGGTCATTATTAGCCTAATGCTCGATTCAGAAGAGGACTACATGAAAATCATAAGTCCAAAGTTGAAATCATTTTCAAGAATTAGAAGATGATCGTATTCCACCACCGATTAGGCGAAGAGTGCGAGATGTCGAGTCTAGTGGGAGGATCGACACGGATACTTAAGAAATTGAAGTGGGTGAGTTCCACTAGAGATCGAGCCTCTGAGTGGTACTACCCAGCAAGTTGTGCAAGATGAGAACCACAAGTTCTCACCCGTTGTCATTATGTCTATAGCACCTCGTCGTAGTGGGAGGGTTGTTCGTCACCCGAGCGATTTATGTTCGTGGGTGAATGGTGGTTAGTCGAAGCGAGCGAGCAATAATCGACCCATGGAGACGGCGATACGAGACAATGATGCGAGATCATGAAACTTACGTTTGGGCGAGTGGTAAGTCTATGGATTTACCAGTTGCCTAGCGAGAGTTGTGTGTATCGGTTAGATGTCGGCGGTAATGTGGTATTTCTTGCGACTTACGTAGATGACATTCTTCTTTGGCAACAATGTGAAGGCTTATCGGGCGTAAAGTTGGCTATCCGATCGTTTCAAATGAAAGACTTAGGAGATGAAGCGTACATTCTTGGGATCAAGGTTTACCGAGATTGAGAAAATGTTGACTTATCTCGGGCGTCTTCATTGATCTTGTGATCACTCGTTTTAGTATGCGAGCCGAAAAGTTGCTACCTTCGAGACATGGTGTTCGCTTTATCTAAAGGCGATCACCTATATGCAAAGGAGATAGAGGAAATGAGACAAGTTCCTACGTTTCCAGTAGGAAGTCTCATGTATGCAATCTACGCCGAGGCGATATCCTGTCGATAAGCATAGTAGCTGAATATCGGTCTAACCACGACAAGCACTTGAATGCAGATGGCATATACTCAGTACACGAAAAGGACTCGAGATTATAAGCTGGTTTACCATGCGAGATAGTCTAATGCCTTTGG